>JALPCE010000218.1:0-40616 GCA_026538705.1 Aureobasidium sp. GC_Fusr_1
ATACATAGTAAGATTAGCCTCCTATAAGGCCTTAACACTATAGTGTACACGCTAAACACCATGCTCCGCGGAGCTCGAGCAACTAGCCAGTCGGAAGCTCGATATCGCTCCTGTTAAGGTGTTAAACACTAGGTGCTAAAACGACCTAGTCAGAATCGGCAAACGTACGTTAGATCATATGGTTTAACAGCGGCGCGCAACGGGCCGCGGGCAACTGCGTCCGTAGGATCATGATCCTCAGAGGCTAGACTGGGGAAGAATCGCTTGATGGAGCTATTTCTTGTGTCATCTCCCGAGATGCCGAAACCCGGACATACAAGTAGAGAAGCAAGCGGTATGGATAGACTGAATCTTGTGCGAAGCCTTCATTCCTCTGTCAGAGCGTACAATATAGATAGTGCTGCGACTGTGCGACCCCAAGACTCTAGCAAGACGCGACGGCACGCACCATTCATCATAGTATTCTTTCCGTCATAATCCGAGCGAGTGCGGTCCAGACGGGAGATAGAGTAGACCCTACGATAACGACCGGAATAAAGGTATGACCTGGTCAAACAGATCAAGCAGCTAGTAAAAGAGGATGTGTTCCCAAATCTGAAGATTATGGTCGATCGGTTGGTCGTCACAAAATTAAGCATTTCTGACATGGAACTCTATTTGTGCACTTCAACCCCCACAGAGCTACCGAGTGACACTCTACATGAATATGATTGCTAGGGGATACTGAGAAACCACAAAAATGAACATCCCCGGAGAAGAGATGGTTAAGCTTCGACTCCTCGGAGTCGGTGACATTTCTCATCGGTCGGTTATATGGCATCACAGGTAGGTCCCCAATCAACGATGAGGTATTTTCAAGATCGTAAGAATAGTGCCTCATAAGACATATAAGGCGCGTGCCTCTCTGGTTGACGATGAGGAGCAGAATTCGGACAAAACTGTCATCATGCGCTACTTACCCAAGCTCATCGCTCTATCTCTTACCATCGCGCAGATATCATCAGCAGCTACACCAGCTGCCGATGCATGCACCACGATCTCGTTGGATGGTCGGCTGCCTGCCTCTACCCCTTCTAACTTCCACTTCAGCGGCAACGTGCGCAAGTACTACATCGCTGCA
Organism: Aureobasidium sp. GC_Fusr_1; assembly: GCA_026538705.1. Taxonomy (NCBI): domain Eukaryota; kingdom Fungi; phylum Ascomycota; class Dothideomycetes; order Dothideales; family Saccotheciaceae; genus Aureobasidium; species Aureobasidium sp. GC_Fusr_1. The sequence goes on from JALPCE010000218.1 coordinate 1,121, forward strand.
GAAGAACTCGACTGGAACTATGCACCCACAGGTTGGGATAACTACATGGGAGTTCCTATCGACGTCTCTCCACGTGCACAGGCTGCAAGCTATACCGAACGTCTGACATGGAAGAAAGCACTATACCGCGGCTACACCGATGCAAGCTTTACACACCAGTCCGAGCAAGAAGGAGGCTGGCAAGGGACTCTCGGACCCATCATTCGTGCCGAGGTTGGCGATCTGATCGAGATCATGTTTCTGAACAACCTGTCGGAAAACTATGCCTCCATGCACTCGATGGGTTTGGATTACAACAAGGGCTCAGAGGGTGCAAACTATCCCAACAATACCATGCCTGGCCAAGAGTCTCCCTTTGCCGAGACGAACGCTGTTCCTCCGGGAGGTTGTGTTGTCTACAATTGGATGGTCAACGATGATGCAGGTACGTAACGTGGAGCACTCGATCGTCACGATCGAGAACCAAGGCTGATATCATCATGATAGGACCTAACACCCAGTACGAGCCCTCGAAAGGCCACAGTTATCATTCCTACGTGACCATGCAAGAAGACACCAACGCCGGTCTGATTGGTCCCACCTATATCTACCCCAGAGGGAAAATGGAAACCGTCATGGCAAGCTGGAGAGAGTTTCCTCTCCTGTTCATGATGTACGACGAACAGACATCTTTCATGAACAAAATCAACGCAGCGATGGATTCATCTTCTCCCGACAACACATCTACCTATGGCAACAATTCACCTTCGAAATCATCATTGGCTGGCAATGCATCATCCTATGGCAACGCGACTCGCTTGAGTGGCTCCCAAGAATTTGAGAATCTGCTCAGTCCTGCAGCAAGCTATGGCAACAGATCCATCTGGGAACCACAGATCACCAACCTCTTGTCGTCGGCGCATTCCACTGCCCCTACTTTCTCAAGCATGAATGGCTTTGTCCTTGCAAACAACCCAATCTTCGGAATGTGTCGTGACGATAATGTGATTTGGTATACATACGCTTACGGTCAAGCCTCCCACGTCTTCCACATGCACGGCAACGGATTCAGGGAGAATGGCATTTTTATGCCTTCCGCAAGTAAGTTGTTTGATCAGATGAGTACACATGTGCAGAGCATGTAGACCAAAACCTCATGTACTGACGGATGAATCCTCGACAGGCATAAACGATGGCAAGATGCACACCCTCGTCATGAGTGCGGCAGGTGTGGGTCAGTGGCAAGTTCTCTGCCACGTCAACAACCATAATACCTTTGGTATGGTAGCCAACTACCGCGTCTACGATGGTTATTGCCCACTGAAACCACTGGCTGGTGTCAACGGGATCACTACTGATAACACCACTTCGGGCATGAGATGAAGCATGGGTAGAGACGAGTGGCAATGGCAAGAAGGAGGAACAGTTTTGTTGACTAGTTCCTGTTTCTTCTACTCTTGATTGCCCTAAATGGCCAGATATCCGTGCTCAAGACAAATGAAGCATTATTACGGCAGCGAACTGTGGGAAAAAAATGATTGCTACGTCGAATCTAATCACAATCAGTGAAAACGCGGTACATCTCTTTATTGCAGCCTATTCGCCGACATCTAACAAGTCTACGAAAATCATTAGCATGAGGGAAGGATTTATCCGCTATTGGCCCCGTATGCAGTTCGAGTCAACATATGTCTTATAAGTTGGAAGCTAGCGATGCCGGAGAGTGATGGCCATAAGAGGAGATCTACCTACTGAAGTTAGTAGCAGACTTCAGCCACCTTCGTAAACTGTTCGGTTGGCGCATTCGCAATGACTGTTTATCATTCTACGTTTGTTTGTCGCTGAGGTTGATCTCTAAAAGCGGGGACTTGGCGGCTGACTTGGAACCACAGTGTCGGGATTTGGAGCGGTAAACACCCAACCGCGTTTTCCATCCGTTCATCCAATATTCTCTCTCACACTTGTTCAGCGACCCTCATCATCTCATCTAACGCACCACTCATCATGTCAGACTCGGTAAATACTTCACAAATCGTCCTACGGGATGCCAGGGACGCAATGATGGATTACTACATTCCTCACTGTCGAATGCCTCATATGAAGCCAGAGTGTTTGCGGGTACCTCCTGCGCAAGGCTGGTCTGGCAGTCATGCTGAAGATATGAAGAAACAAGGCTGGTCAGATGAAGCTGCAGAATTCACTCGCCATCTCCCTTTCTTGGCGCCTGGATTGTATGGTGCCGAACATGCTTGGATTGTGAGTTTGGTGTTTTCGTTGTGGTGTTCCCGGCATTGAGTTGCAACGAAAGAATCTGCCATCTTTTGCTCCATCTCGCAAATGTCTTTGCCTCAGACGATGTCACTGACATTGATGTCTCCAGACCTCGAGTTCGACTGCAGTGCCTTTTGATCAACCAATAAACGACTTTTACCTTTCACGCACTTCAGATACAAATCAACCAAAGCCGCCCTATCTACCACCCCACGTCATCTACATAGGTCAAGGCTACAACGCAGCAACGCACTACCTCTTACTGGACACACAGCTCGGGAACATCACTAGCTACCCCAACCACGGCGGTGACTTTCCACCGCCAAACTTGACCTTTGAGGAATACAAAGCTCTTGCGCCAGAGCAGAAATGGAAAGCTCATCCCACTTTACCAGTCATGGTGTTTTTCCAGAGGGAAGCTGTTCGCTTGAGGTGTTTGGTGTACATGCCTATACCTTACCGTGGCAGAGATCCCAGTCTTCACTTTCGCGCTGAATGGCCGGCGGAGGAAGAAGCACTGCTTGCAGTCGAAGATGAATTCGATGCTGATCATGAAATCGATGACGACTACAGGGAAAACCAAAACGACAATGAGCAGGATGCAATGGACTTGGAAGACTTGAGACTCAGCGATGACGAGGGTATGGAGGAAGACGCGACAGAAGACGAGATTCCCGCCGATGAGATGGAATGGCTGCGCCGCGATGCAGAGAAGGCCGAGTACCAGCCCACTCCGCCTCTAGAGAGGCCAGAACTCAAGCCATTGCCGGAAAAGACACAGGTAAATGATAAATCATGGTCTCCGTTGTTATTCGCTGACGCACGATACAGAAAGTCTACGAAGCGTACAAGCGACATGGATGGCCACACGATCACTTCAATGTCGAAAAGTGCCGAACAGAGCTTACAGCGCTGCAAGACGAATGGGACAGAGTGCTAAAGGCAGAATCAGACGCAAAAGGCCAGAAGAAGAAAGAGGACTTTATGAAGAGATTGACTCCAGAGCAACTCAAGATGATCGAGGAAAGGAAGAGATTGGCCGAACAGCAGAGCTAGGAGAACAAATAGATCCTCTCCAAATACACAGCGGCGAACAAGCCCAGTACCATCCATCACGAAATGCCAGACACTCATGATCATGTAGAAACCAAGATTGAACATCAGCAAGCGATTAGCTGCTCACAGCCACACAATATCCAACTCCAGCCTGGAACTCTTTGCTACAATTGGCACCATCAGACCCAAGAACAGGGTTCCAGGTGTAGAGTTGAGCCGTAGTGATACCTGCAAATCTGTTAGCTGCAGTCAAACAAGAGTTGAATGAAAAATCTACCATTATTCTGTGCAAACTCATAGCAATAGTCTCCACTCTTTGCTTCGACAACTTTGATGCAATTAGAAGCCAAACCACTCTGAGTGGGTATAGGCGTGGAAGTTGGTGTCGTGGCTGTCGGAGTGTCTGACGTTGTTGTCGGGGTGGTTGATGTCGACGAGACGCCCACTTGTTTTGCAAAGTCAACGATCTGAAATTTTACAGCTTATCTGACAGATGCTTACACAATAATCAACACCAGCCAGGAATTGGGCGGAGCAATCAACGCCGTTTGGCCCCAGGATTTGGCTCCATGCGTACAGCTCATCAGTCGTGATGTTATGCTCTTGAGCAAAAATATAGCAGTAATCTCCTGCCACTGCTTCGGCGAACTTGTTGCAAGACGATGTGATGCCGCTTTGGCTTGGATATGGTAGCGATGTTACCGCTTTGGTGCTTGTTGTCTGGCTGGAAGTGGATGTAGTGGTAGTACTTGATCCATTCACTTGGACACCTGGTTGTGCCGTTAGCGACTCTTCGATCCGATCATTGAGGATAACGTACAATAGTCATAGCCACTCCAGAACTTGATCGTGCAGTTCGACCCGTCAGGGTATCCCAAGACTGGATTCCACGATGTGAACTCCTTCATCGTAATGCCAAAGTCGACTGTAAAGTCATAGCAAGTGTCGTCTGCGGCAGATTATTGTTAGCGCATGCCTTGAGACAATTGCCTGGGTAAACGTACTCGTGGAAGCGTAAGCGAATAGTGTGCAATTCGAGTTGATACCATCCTGTGTTGGAGCTTGCGACGTGCTGTTCACAGTAGGGCCCGCGGCGCCAAGAGGGCCATCAGGGCTGGCTCCACTACCTTGACCACCACGTTGCTGGCCGGCTGCCGTAGTGTCGCCGCCGATTGGTGCTGGCAAGTTATAGGTACCTCCTGGTGGTCTAGTTGATTTATGTCAGCCATGGTGAGCACTGAACAAGATCGATCATATTCACCCTGTGCAAATGTAATGTTCTTCAGTCAGCAAATCGCAGAGGCCTTGGATATTCGGATTCCATGAAAGAAGTAGAGCATCGGTGACATTGAGCGTGCTTGTTGATAGGCCGGCCGCCAACGAATCACTGGCCCATTAGTTTCGAACCTCACGTACGTCGACTGGACATTTACCAAGATGCATTGGTTCCGACCTGAAACAAAGTACATTTGTTCGGCACGCAGATACTGCCGGAGAAGGTACATGTGGTCGAGCCAGTAATCTGCTGAAGATCTCCAGTGGTAACCCCAAGAGTCGTTGACAAAGTATCACAGGAGCCACTGCCGGATGACAGCGTCTGTCCCATGCATGCGGAGGAGACTGGTGTCTCACTAGGAGGCGTGTTACCTGACAAGGTATAGTTCGGCGTAACGCCAACAGGATAGCCTGGCGGGCTGATCCGAAGGAGGGTGTCTGAGACTGTAACGTTACAGATGTCCTGAATGTCTTGGAACTGGTCAACAAGATAGTCCGAATAGTCGCTATCCGGCAAGAACGGTGAGTTGATTCTCCACCAGAATACACTCAAATAGCACGGATCGCAAAGCTGCAGACATGTGAGCGTGATGGCCGATAGAGAGATCTGGCGATATACGCACAAAGGTGTTGTTGTAGTAATTGGCCTGGATGCAAGTTAGTCAAGAGATTGCCAAGCATATCCGATGTACTCACGATCCTCATGCCCTCTGTAGGATCAGCACACAGGGAATTGTCCGGATCAAGGTTGCAATCTGGAATGTCTACGCCCACCTAAAACCCAAATCAGCCAGATGACACACAAGAGCATTCTGCAAGCATCTCACCCAGCTTTGCGACTCGTTAAAACAGGAATTTGGCAAAGGGGAGTAGTTGTACTCGTATGTGCCCTACGCAGATAGCAAGATAAATCAGCTTGATGCCAATGTCGACTTTGTCAATGGTTCGGACTTGACCTACGTTCGTATCAGTGCCCTGGTCACTAGCTACTGTGGTTGTGGTGGCGGAGGCCGCGATTGACGTGGACTCGGGTGTTGTCGAGGAAGTGTTAGTATCATTTTCTGGTAGATCGGGTGGTATGGTCGATGTGATGGTAATTTGTCTGTGCGAGGCATCAGCATCTGGATGTCTGGAACTGATCAAGGAGCAGTAAACGTACTGATCTGTCAGGCATGCTAGACCTAAGCTGTCTGTATAGCGGATAGCCACGGTATCAATCGGGACGAGGTTTGTGTCAATGTAGATGGTGTCCGTAGGATCACAACTGTCGTAGACACCATTGATCCACGTCGTAGCAGAACTCATACCTGGAAGTATGTTAGCATTCTATGTACAGAAAGTAAGCGAATTAGCATATCGTACAATCTGCCGTGCACAATGTAGTGATGTTCTCGTTCTCCCAGAAGTAAAGATCGATCTGACCCGCCATACGAAAAGTCGTCGGGTCGCAACCAACTGTAGCATTCCTTCGAGATGTAAGTCCAAGTATCGAGAGGCTGATTCATTGACCCACAGAGCGGTAACACATGTTTGCGAGACATTCAGAGCGTTTGCCATAAACACAGTGTCTACAAGAGGCCACAGATTGAATGTCTGTGCCATGGTCAATGATGGCAGTACCATCTGCCACAGCCAAAGCAATTTCATCGTATCTAAGCTGGACTCGAGTCAATGGATTGCGAGGAATGAGGGTGTAAGTCGCTGATGAAGGAGGCTCGCTCTCGCCACAATCATCCGCACTTGTTGTGGTCTACGTCAAGCCGCAGTCAAGCATGCCTCTTGCATCAGTATGTCTGCGGCCTATCACCGTGCCCATAATGACTGCTCGTGATTTCCAGGATCAGGCTATCCGGTCATGAGACGTCCGGAGGGGTGCTCTGCAAAGGCCGAACGATCAAGGCCCACCCATGGAGATTACTTCGTATTTGCACATAGTTTTGGCTTGCAGTCTTCAACGGTACGGGATATAATCAAGCCGCTTCGTGATTGGCTTGAATGAGGCCAGACGACACGATCCTCCCATGCGACCCGGTAAAGCTTGATCGAGCCAAGGCGGCAAGCTTACTACACATAAGCCTCTATTGCTTATATATATTAACCTACAGCGCGGCTTGTTTCAGTGTGAAAGGGTTCGCTCACGATCTGCGTCGTCTCATGACGTTTCCAACAGACATTAATGCAGTAAGCGATACGATGTTAATTGTGCGGCAGCACCATATTCCCATATCGACGTGGAGAAGGAACGCCGGTGAAGCCTCATTGATCAACAAAGGCAAAGAACGACAATCTACCGCAAGCCGAGCATATCTGGTCTTTGAATATGGGGTCAGCTCCTATAACTCAAGGATCCTAGCCCTAGCCTCATCTCAACATAGACCTATCAGGACAGGCGCTTCTCAGTAAGAATGCATCCTGCAGGATCGCAGCTTGCATTGCTTTAGCCTTTCACTCGGAGTAATTTACACGGGTTGACGCGAAGTCCTGCATGATATGACACAAGGAGCTGGTAACCAGCGATGCTGGAAGGCCCAGAAGAGATTGGGAAGTACGCAGGAACCCGTCTCCAGTCACCTTGAAGTCGCCAGCTCTTGCTGGACTTTTAATGTGCCCCAAAGACCCTTCCGCGAATCTCATTGTCTTGTAGTAACCTTTTTCGTTTGCCAACGCTGATGCTTTGGCTCAAGATGCATTTTGCACTGCTGTTGGGTCTTGTGAGTGCCGCTCTGGCACTACCACGAGAGCTCCCATACCTAAATCAGTCTCCCAATTCTGAAGCTGGACTCCGTACACTCCAGAGACGAGACTTTCCGATCGGCACTTGCAACCCTTCGACCCCATGCCCGAACGGAGCGTGCTGTAAGTAAGATGTCTGCCATGTTTGATTGATCTAACAACGTCAAGGTGGAAGTAACGGCCTGTGCGGTTACTCACCTCTTGAATGCGGCACTGGCTGTGCGTCCAACTGCGACGCAAAAGCCGCGTGCGGCCAGTATGGCACACCAGGATCTCAGATCTGCCCTTTAAACGTCTGCTGTTCGAAGTTCGGGTGAGTCTCAGATCCCAGCTCCACTACTCGGAGGAAGGAAAGCTTGATATTCATCTTCTGACGCCTCGAAGCTTCTGCGGCTCGACAAACGACTTCTGTGGTGATGGCTGTCAAGAAGGATTCGGTGGTTGCGGTCCGCCACCTACAACGCCATGTGGAGGATCGCAGGTTGGAAAACGTAATATTGGCTACTACGAATCTTGGGCCAATACCCGTCAATGCCAGCCGGTATGTTCAGACCTGGAATCACACTGAGTATAAGCTAATATGAGGATCACAGGTCAGCCCCGAGGATTTGAACTTGGCAGGCTTCTCCCATCTCAATTTTGCTTTTGCTTCTTTCGACCCGGAATCGTTCCAGATAACACCAATGGACGGAAATTCAGCTTCGCTTTACGAACGCACCACCGGCCTGAAGAATAAGTGGCCTGGCTTGGAAGTTTGGATCTCTGTTGGCGGCTGGTCTTTCACCGATCCAGGACCAACGCAAGAGGCATTCTCAAACATGGTTAGTACTGGTGTACAGCTTTCTTCGATGGCATGAGCTGACCAGTATAAACACAGGTAAGCACTGCAAGTAACCGTCAGGCTTTCATCAATGGCCTCATTCAATTCATGAACACGTACAACTTCGATGGCGTCGACTTGGACTGGGAGTATCCTCAAGCCGATGATAGAGGCGGTCAGGAAGGTGATAAGGTGAACTATGTGACCTTTGCTAAGGAGCTACGAAGCGCTCTGGGAAATAAGGGTATCAGCTTGACCCTGCCGACCAGTTTTTGGTATCTGCAATATATCGATGTCAAAGGTCTGCAGGACTCAGTCGATTGGTTCAACTTCATGGCATATGATTGTGAGTGAAAGTCAGGAGCTGAGCTAGATCAAGAAAGCGCGGACAACAGCGAACCTATCGATCTGCAGTGCATGGAACTTGGGACAAAGAATCCAAATTTGTCGGGCCCTACATTGCTCCACATACAAATCTTACCGAGATTGACTTAGGTCTTGATCTTCTTTGGCGTGCAGGGGTCTCGGCAGACAAAGTCGTTCTGGGTCAAGGATGGGTAAGTACACAATGACTGTTGCACTGAAGCCCGCACTTACTCGAGCTTTTAGTACGGTCGTTCATTCACCCTCACTGATCCTTCTTGCAATACTCCAAATGGTACGTCCCTCTCACGAAGGCCTTTCATCCCACACGAAATTTAAAGTCTCAATTAGGTGTCTGCAAGTTCAGCGGAGGTGCCGAACCAGGACCTTGCTCCGCTACATCCGGCATCCTGGATGACCAGGAAATCCAGGACATAATCACCAAGAACGACTTACAGCCCGTATGGGACGAGACCGCTGGGGCCAAGTGGATTACCTGGGATAGCAACCAGTGGATCTCCTACGATGATGACGATACATTCAATCAGAAACGTGTAAGTGCTCACATAACCATCATGATACGGTATCTAATCTCTGCTGCAGGAATTCGCCGAGAAGCGCTGTCTGGGCGGTCTCATGGTCTGGGCACTAGATCAGAAGGATCAGAGCAGCAGTGGGAATCTGAACAATGGCGTCTCCGCCGCTGATCAGTCAAATGCTCAGTCTCTCCCCCGCGATGCCGCCGCGAAGGCAGCCTGCTATGTCACCGATTGCAACCAGAAATGCAAAAGCGGCACCAACCAGGTAGCACAAATGAATGGGCAACCAGGTCAAGTCTCAACGCGGTAAGGAGTTAGTCGAGAGGCAAAGGCAAATGCATTGCTGATAGGCCTGCAGTGATCGATGTCCAGCGAAGCAGTACCGCAGCTTGTGCTGTGCCGATGGTACTACCACGGGCACATGTACATGGCGAGGGTTCCGAGGATCCGGCATGTCATGCATACAAGGATGCTCAGATGGTGTGTGATTCCAAACTTCGAGCCTGGCGTGCACAGAATTGCTGACAATATCCAGGCGAGACCGAACTCACTACTGATGTAAGCAGTATTGCTTTCGGGATGGCTCATAGCAGTTTATGCTAACTCCAGCAATGCAGACCAACAACCACGTCGGTAAGAAGGATCAGACATGCAACGGGGGTCTCCAGTCCTTCTGTTGCTCAAATTTCAAATGTCCACCTTCATTGCAAAGTCTCGACAAAGATGCAGCGGACGCTGCGAAAATCGCGGCAGAAGCTGCAGCGCAGCAGCTTGCTCTTGATCTAGCTGCAAAGGCTTTCTGCCGCGTGGCGGTCCCAGCGCTTCTCGCACCTCTCGAGCTTCTTGAAGATCTGATCCCAATCTTCGGTATGATCTATGTTTCAGGAATGTGAGACTCCTGTGCTGACTTGTATCCTTGCAGGCGAAATTGCTGACCTCGCCGAAATAGCAGCCACGCCCGCACTCATAAAGCTATGTACGGACGAGCTTGAAAAGACCGGGAAAGCAGAATTCAAAGTCTTCGGCAAGAAGCATAGCCTCACCCTAGGTTTGTATTGTTGTAACGTTTTTGTAGAATGTCACTGACAGGCACTCAGACGAGCCTCCACCGGTAACTAGCAGACTCTAATCATCAAAAGCTCCATACTGACATGATCCTTATAGAAACCTCCCGAGACAAGACCGCCCAAGTCGAGCCACGAGCCCGAAAAGACGAGCTCGGCATGCAACAGTAAACGAGCGGATGGCGGCAGATGCATGCGTGCCATGACATCAACAGAGACGAACCAACCGGTCAGAACAGAGCGTATGCAATAATCACCAAGCTATAGCAAAGAAAATCATCTGACAGAGAATTCTAGATCCCCATAACCCTCGCGGTCCCAAAGTCTGTGACGTTGGCATATATGGACAGGCTTGTCTTCACTACGCAAGCGTCATCGAAACACATGCAGCGTTTACTCCGGGTGTACATCCTCTGACTTGCGCCACGAGATATAACAACAATCCACCACACATCACTCAAAAATGGACGGACCAGCATAACCCTGGGTGGTGAGTGACCGTGCTGTGAACTATGAACGCTTTGTACTGATACATGCAAATTGATAGGTGGCAAGGCTATATCCAGAAGGCAGGTCAGAATTGTCAAAAAGACGAATATCCACCAGCAGTCTTCTGGTGGGATCGCGACGATGACGACGTGATGATTCGCCTGATTCCTGGAACGCAGAACACCGGCGCTGGTAGCAGTCTGTTCGGTAACCAGGCTTTCGTCTGTGGCTACGGCAATAAGGATGGTCTCCCGCCCAGGTCGACGAGAAATTTGAGGTCCGACCGTGAGTTCGTCGTTGCCAATCGAAAGACCATTGTCGAGACTCTATGGAGTGACCGAAAATCCCTGCTGGCCTAAGACAGTCGTGGATGATCCGGGATTCGCAATGTGAGCAGGTAATATCTGCGACTGGATGGTTCCCGCTGTATGAAACAAACGCTAATCGATCTCTTGTGCCAAACAGATGACCCTTGGTATATTAGTGAGTACCTTTATCTTTTTTTGATCGCGGCAATTGTGGCTGATACGAGGGCGCACGATTAGTCAATCCACAGTACACCACGTCGAGAGGTCTCTACTCCGAGCTTCCACCTGTGGCTGCAACTCAAGGCAAATACCGAGCAGGCTATCAGAAACGTGACACAGACATCGTCTCACAGTACGGACGTGCTGCCTCTAGCCAAGGTATCCCGAGCGGCGCGAAGCCCTTCCGTCCAGAGAGTATTTTGCTCGACGACGGCAACAGCACTCGCCGCGCAACCGAGAACGATCTTGCAGAACATTTCAATCTGCGTAGATGCACTACTGCCGACTGTCGTGAGGAACTTGCACAGCACGACGTGGAAGCCGTACTACTTGATCCCAGTTTCGGCATAGTGGGAGCCGGTTCTGCAACCAGCAGCAGCACCACGACTGCAAATATCGATGCTTGGGACAGTGGAATTATTGTTACAGCAGTAGGAGAGACGACCGCTGTTTCTACACCAGCTGCAGCCAGTGAGAATGCGGCACATCTGACACTTTCGCTTCCAGCACCGACCGGAAGATAATCAACGCAGTCGAGGAGAGGGTCTTTGGTGTTCGTCCTGGGGGTAGTATATGTGGAGAAGGATGAAGTCATCGTCGCATATAAACAGCGATGATGAGTAGAGAAGTAGTGACGGTAGTTGTTTGTCGCGATGGATACAACTCCATCATCAATACTGACGTACGAACCTACACCCGTTTTACCCTTCGTAGCAGCTGAACAAGCAAACACTCATAAATCGTACTTTTCTATTTCCACTGTCGAGTTGTTGTCCAACGCCTCTTTGATCGCACTGCAAACAACCAGAGTCGCCAGTCCCGCCTGAGCCGAGCAGCTAGGTGTTTCCGCACCATGGATGAGGTTAACAAAATGTTGCAGTTGGAGGTCAAATGGAACACCTTCAGCCACAGCAACAGTATCTTTGACCATCTCCGAACGCCACGACTTTGCGGTGCCTCGATATGACCATATTGTCATGTCAGGCACACTGAGAGAAGCTTCTGAGCCAAACACGCGATAGAAGTCCATTCCAGACTGCGGTATCAGAGGATTCTCGCCCGTACCGGCTTCAAAGTTGTAGGGCGATGGAGAGTTGTCGGATAGGATAAATGTGCCCACGACGCCGGATGTGAATCGCAGGGTCAATGCTGCACCTTCTTCAGCGTCAAATGCACGCCTCGAGATTGATTTTTCGGCGTGCACGCGCGCGATAGGGCCGAACATGTAGTGTAGCAGGTCAATCTCGTGGACTAGATTGATCAACACCACACCACCTGTCTCACCACGCCGCCACTCGCCAGGAGCGTCAAAATATTCCAGCGGCTTGAATGTAGCCCATAGTCCATTGATGGCGATGATGTCGCCTAGAGTCCCGGAAGCAATGATATCCTTGGCAGCGACCATGTAAGGATTGAACCGGCGATGATGGCCAACCAAAGACCTTACACCCGAAGCCTCGAGGTGTGCCAGGAGTTCTTTGCCGCTCTGGACATCGGAGCTGAAAGGCTTCTCGATGAGTACATGCACACCTGCACTTGAGAGTTCCTTGGCAACGGGAACATGCGTATGGTTCGGCGTGCAAACGATGGCTGCTTCAGGTTTATGAACAGACGCAAGCATTTCCGAAATCGTTTTGAAGTGGTGAACATCCAATTCTGCGGCTAGTGCTGCTCCGTGGCCAAGAGGATCGCAGATGGCTACCAGTGATGCACTGCTCGACTTTACAACGCTTTGAGCATGGCGAGGTCCGATTAGTCCAACTCCGATTATGGCAAATGTGATTGGATCCGCCGAAGGAGAGGCCATTTGCCGGAGTGGAGATCTGGTAAACCAGAGATAGTGAATGAGGAGGGAAGGATAGTGTACCGAGTATCGAGAGGTCTTGCGAACGAGACTAGTTCTAGCACGCATATACCTTCACGCTTTTGATGTAGAAGCTGCCACTCGCGCCAAGTGCTATTCGGGATAAGTCATTGCCGAATGCTCTTGCTGGTTTTCGGCCCGGGGCACCCCGCATGCGAAACAAAGTTTGGCCTTCCGGAAGCTCAAACCTGATCCTGCTACATAAGTCCATTCGCGTGGTATCAACCATCTGTACCGTCAACAATCATGTGATATGCCAAGTACATGGACTTTCCACTTGGACATTCTAGCACTTCAACAACATCTTTGCCCTTCTTGGTCATTAGCTCGTGTCCTAGGGCGTCATGAGAGTTCACGATACCGAGCGCAAGCAGGTTGAGTAGGGGCATCTCGAGAGAACGGTTTGAACCGGCTGGTGCCCCTTTCGGCGTATCACAAAGATCCATCATGCAGATATCCCGTGCGCAAAAGAACCAGAGAAAGGGCGCCAAATGTGGTCGATGTGATCACGTAAGGAACAGTGATCGGTCGGCGATGGTCGACCAAATGTTGATCTCCAAGATGACTTGTATTGCTCATGGTCGGGAGCACATCTGCGATGTTCGTGAGAAATTTTCAGCGGGCAAAGATGATGGTGTGCTATGGGAAGACTCCCAAATTATGTGATCCATTGAGTCGAGGACGAGATCCGACGCCATGATCGGCTCGCAACAATCTGTCGAGTTTTGATCTATAGGGATTAATCGTGAGACCGTAGATGCAATGTTTCTTTGTTGCGCGATGATCGACAGGTATGCCTTGGGCGTAAGACCCACCACGCGCTTGAAGCTCCGATGAAAATGGGACTTTGTCAAGCCGGCAAGCATAGCCATATCTTCCAGTGTAGGTAGCGGCTGCTCAAGATTCAAGTTCTGGAGATATTGGCAGACTGCATCGAACTTGTCGCTTTCCGGAGAGTGTATGGGCAGCTCGGGTCTACAACGCTTGCAAGATCTGTGACCGGCGCCTTCAGCCTCGAGGGACGTGGCGTAGAACTCGACATTGGCTCGACGGGCGAGTCGGGCTTTGCAGATGGGCCGACAATAGATGCCTGTGGTGCGAACGCAATAAACAAAGGTACCGTCAGCGGTAGGTTCGCGAGCTACCAGCGCGTGCCAGCGAGATGTAGAAGTCTTGAACTCTTGCATAGCTGGGAGAATTTCCAGCTACTGTGATGTTCGATTGTCTTCTTGACCTTTGCGACTATCTGATTGTTGATCGTTGAGAGGGCCGGCTGAGACTGCTAGCTCAGAAAACTGTGCCGAATCTTTTGGACAGATGCAAACTTCCGACGACCTGGAGCAATCGATGTCTGGCAAGTTGTGTTTACATTCGTCGTTGACAGCGGGTGGGATCAAGGCATTTGATTGGTCACATCCAGAGCAATTCCCCCGCCACTCAAAAACTCGCTTCGTCAGCCTCCTGCGACACTCCCAGAACAGCAACGTCTTTCGTACCTCCAGGCCGTCCATGATTTACCACTTCACGTGAACGTTGAAGTCCCTGAAGAGGATTCCGTGAGTTGACATCTAGTCGTATCCATCGACATGACAAGAGCAGTAGACTCATTGACACTGCTATATTGACTCCTTCCGTTAGAGGACAGTTCCATAATCACTCCAGACTTGCTGCCGAAAGGGTTTCGAGAGTTTTGCCATAATGACAGACCAACTGCATTGCGGTCGCATTCAAGTCCGCAGCATCAAGTATCCACAACCCAAGGTCCCTTGAACCAAACCCCATCCCTAACCACCAAATGTCCTTGATCGCTAAACTCCACACCTTCCTCGTTCAACAACTCGAGCTTCTTGCTCTGATTAATCCCACTGGGAGCCTTTTTCCAATCTCCCATGAAACCACCGACGAATCCATTAGCCGCAATCACGCGATGGCAAGGTACACGTGGTGCAAAAGGATTGTTTCGTAGTGCTCCTCCGATAGCTCGGGGAGATGTGTCTAGTTGTTTCGCGAGGATGGCATAGGAGGTTACTGTGCCGGCAGGGATGCAGAGGAGATGAGTATAGACGCGCTGACGTTGGATTCAGTACGAGAGTCCAAAGTGAAGACGGAAAAGATGGAGTGGTTGCGCACTTTTTGAAATGCTGTGATTGAGGTCGAAGATAGCAAGGTGTCGATATCGGAATCCGGGGGATTCGTGGGTGCAAAGTATTTGCTGACGTGGGAGTCGGTTTGGATCATGTTTGATGCTGTTATTTGCAAGTTAGGGGAAAGGTTGATAGGACTTGACATCGGGTTCGATGTTCGAGATTTCATATATATCGTGTGAAAGTGGCTGAAGAAAACAATGAGTCGAATTAGAGTTGGGCTCAGAGAGAAGCCAAAGGTGATTGGTCACTTCAGAAGCAACGCAGGTGCCGCACAGACATCGGATCAAACTATCTCTTTGTAGTAATACTTCTAAGGTGAAACATATAGCCCAGCTTTTCGAGGCAGCTCTATGAAAAACGGGTCAATGAGTAGGAGTAAATCACACCAATCAGACGATGATAGCCTTGAGCCTTTGAACGGCGAGATAGACATTGCCAGACGCGAGATGGCTAGTCTTCAACATTAGCCGTCTGCCTCCACCAAAACTCACACTCTTTGCTCGCCCATGTGTCCTCGACAAGTTGAGCAACAGTGCCTACACGTCCACCACCAGCTCTTTCGTCATTACCAGCACCGAACAGCATGGTCTTTTCCTCATCATCCCACGCCTTCCAGACCGGTCTTCTCCATCTCCCTTCCACCGCATTTGGATCCCCCGTCAACACAAAACTGACAATGTAATCGTGAAACACGCCTGCAATGTTTCGCTGCGTGTCTGAGATGCCAGTGACGGAAGGATCGAAGGTCTCATACCACATTTGATCGCCGTGGTTTGCTCCTCCAAGTACTGTGCGATTGGTCGCCCAATGGTAGATATACACGGGCGGGTTCTCTGCCGAGGATGCGTGAACAGCGGTTTGCCGCACCGGGCACACGTATGCATAGTGTCCATACGCAGCTTCCAGGCGTTTATACTGCGCCCCCACATCTAAAGCTCTTGTCTCCGTATATAGCGAATCAGGAAACAGAGCAGGGTCAGGGTATAGCGCATCTATCTCGTCCAAATCTGTTTCTGACAATTGCGGCAGCAGCGTCGACCAGAAAGAGCGGAAATCTGTTGATGTAGCGAGGCTTTTGGGAACGTACATGGTTCCTTCGTTGTGGTTGAAGCCGGTGAGGATGGGGACTTTGTTCCAGTGGTTGGAGGTCCAGGCGTCTAGGGGTCTTCTGGGGATGAGATCGCCATCGATGACGGGTTGCCATGCCCATCTCACCGAAGGGTTCCAGTGCGCGAAAACGGTGTTGGAGGCTGAGACGATAGAAGCTTCGGAGACGTTGCGCAGACAGGGGAGGATTGAAGGGCTTGGGATATCGTTGCATCCAGTCTCTATGAGTAAATGCTGAAATTGGGTTTCATGTAGTGCCGAGTCGTAGGGGTGCAGTGCGCGAGAGGTTGGACCTCCCGATTCAATGACGGCTTTGTGGAAGAGAGGTGCTGGTGTGTTGATGTTCATGATGTGATGTCCAATCTGCAGTCATGTCATCAGTCCAATACCTTGGGCAGCAGAGAAGGAAACAAGCACTTACCGAATGCGCACCAGCACTCAATCCAACCAACGTCACATCCCCAGCATCACCACCAAATGCACCAATATTGTCTCTGACCCATTCAAGCAACACCACCTGATCCCATAACCCAAGATTGAGCAATCCCTCACTGTGCGTCAATTCCGAATTTAGAAACCCGAGCGCGCCAATTCGATAGTTGAAGCTCACAGCCACGAAAGACTGGGAAGCCCATGCAACCATACTAGCCGTGTTGTGCATCTTCGCAGTGCCACGATTGAAAGCTCCTCCGTGCACATACACCATAATAGGTACTTTTCTGTCTTTGGGCATATCGGCGGGACGGAACACATTCGCGGTCAAGCAATCTTCAGACCATACGTCTGGACCACCGCCTGGAGGGAGAAGCTGTTTGCCAGGACATCTTGGGCCGAACGCATTGGCCAAGAAGCTCTCATTGCCAGGGGCCACAGGTTGCGGTCTCGCGAACCGGAGAGAGCCAATCGGAGATTGAGCATACGGAACTCCCAGCCAGGCCTCTACGGGAATAGGAAAATCTTCTTCGATAATGGTGCCGGTCAGTGAAGCCTGTGAGATGGTAACGACGGGTAGACTGGCAGTGTCGAAGCCGAGAAAACGCTGGACAGAGCCTAAAATCTGTTGCTGAACAGAAGCAAAGTTTGCTACTGCAAGTACCAGAGGTACGATCAAAGCAAAGGCAAAATGCCGTGATGGATTTGTACGAGGCATGGCGAGTGTTGTTCTGAACAAATGAATGAAGGTCGCGGCGTGTAACAAAGAAGGGGGTCTTTTTGTTGAATTTAGCAGATAGCTAGCACGACATCGGAGCTTACTCTCTGACCATACACGCGGTTCAGTGGCAGAGCGGGCAACTCGGCTATGCTTTGAGATCTTTTGCCAGTGGTCAAGTACAGATAGGGAAGGACAGGGAGGGGTGATAGATACTTCAATACTTTGTTATCGATAGGGCAGACGGCCTATCGCGGGGAATCCTTCGGCCAACGAAAAAACAAGGTACGGCGGAGAGAAGGCCTACTTATCGAGATAGATAAGATCTCTGATTGAATCAATGCAGACGCGAAAACTGACTCGAGAAAATACTGACGACGATGAGATGATTGTGTCTTGAGGTTGAAGCACAAATCGTCGGAGTCCTTGAGCCCATTGTAGAAGTCAGACAAGCATCAAACACAGAGTCAAGGCATCAATACTCCCTCAACCGAAGTTTATTGATAGGCCTGGGGAGTATGTAAGTTATGCTCTAGCCCTAGTCTGTACAGAGAGAGGGCAAAGATAGCTTATCTCCTGACCACCACGTTCTCTTGGCGACGAAGGTATACAAAAGTCCACCGAGCAGATCTACACAGCTCAGTCCGTTCTCTCTCATGCCTCCAGTGTCTCTCGCAATCAGGCCGACTATGTCTCCCCCCACTCAAGAGGAAAAAATGTCGAAACAACCTCCTCGTGTCGACGACATGTCTATCAGGGAGAAATCTCTAACCGTCCCAGAGGCCACAGATATGGACCTCAAAGCCGGTGAAGTCATTGGAGACCTCGATGCAGCTGAGATCTTTCTCCGCGACAACAACCTATCCCACGCCTACTTGCACGAACTGCTTCAAGACGAGGCCGCTTGCAAAAAGCTGGTCCGCAAGGTCAACTGGACGCTCATGCCACTCCTCTGTGGAACCTACATGCTCCAATACATCGACAAACAAGCATTAAGTTATGGCGCCGTGTTTGATCTGTTCAGCTCCACTCGGACGACATCGGCTGAGTATGGCTGGTTGACGAGTATATTTTACTTTGGTTATTTGCTCTCAGAATGGCCGAGTAGTTATTTGGCGCAACATTTCCCTACTGGAAAGGTGTTGAGTTGTTTTGTCGTTACATGGGGATCGGTATTGATGTTGACGGCGGCGTGTTCGAACTTTACTGGTCTCGCTATCTGCAGATTTATTCTTGGCTGCCTCGAGGCTCCTATCGTGAGTGGTGTTGTGGTTCGCCGTTGTCCGGTTTGCTGACTTGTTGAACAGACGCCTTGCTTTATGCTGATCGTCGGCATGTGGTTCACACGAAAGGAACAACCCGCTCGTGCTGGCATTTTCTACTGCTTCAACGGAGTTGGCAGTATGGTCGGAGGCATCCTTTTCTATGGTGTCGGTCAACTGAACGGCTTCCTAGTCTGGAGTGAGTGGATCTTCTCTCGATCAGAATGCGAACACGAAGCTAACGACTCTCAGGAGTCATCTTCTTGCTCTGTGGAGGCTTGACCATCGTCTGGGGCATTATTTTGTTCTTCCTCCTTCCCAGTAACATCATGACGGCGAAGTTCTTTTCCACAGAGGAGAAAGCGCTTCTCATTGCACGAAGCCAGACGAACCGAACTGGTGTGTACAATAAGAAGATCAAGTTCTCACAGGTAAAAGAGGCGTTGCTAGATCCCCAAATCTGGATACTGTTCCTGTTCGTCCTGTGCAATGAAGGCATCAACGGAGGTATGGGATGACGTCTTTGTCTCTGCGAGCAGATGCTGACTTTGACAGGTTTCGCGAACTTCGGCAAGTTAATCGTTAAAGGCATTGCTCACGGCGATGCACTCAAGACAACGGCATATGGCATTCCCTCGGGAGCGTTTCAAGTCTTTTTTGTCTTTACTGGACCATTTTTGGCGTCCAAGTTCAAGAACATTCGAACATATATCATGGCACTGTATCTTCTACCGACCATAATTGGAACGAGTCTTGTCTGGAAGCTGCCAAGAGACAACTCGAATGGTCTGCTAGTATCTTACTACTTGGTATGTGCATAGGGTCCATGCTTGGTATGCAAAACTGACAATGACATAGATCGGATCCTTTGTCGCATCTCTCGTCCTGGCGCTGCAGATGCCTGCCAACAATGTAGCGGGATACACCAAGAGAGTGACGTCGACAGCATTTGTGTTCCTGGCGTATTGTATCGGCAACATTTGCGGACCTCATGCGTTCCTAGCATCGGAGGCACCTGTGTACCAAACAGGATGTCAATTCATCATCGCATGCGCAGCCATCCAGGTAGTGCTTGTGTTTGCGTTGCGTGCACTGCTGATCCACCGCAACAAGAAGAGAGACGCAGAGTTTGGACCGGTGTCTGAGATTGACACGAGCGAGGAGGCGATGGAGGATTTGACAGACTTTGAGAACCCTCGATTCAGATATTCGTATTGAGGTTAGACTGATGGTAATTCTGGAATATCAAACAGCACGTTTCTCAGCCTTCTTGATGTCTTTGCGCAGTTTGCGGATTTCCATGTCGATGCGACGAAGAGCTTGTGCCGAATTGACAGCATCTATGACAGGGTCGTTGATGGCAGACAGAAAGGACTTTTGAGACGAACGCAAAGAAGGAGGAACCAAGATGCCGTACCAGTGAAGCGGGTCGCGAGGTTTCTTTGGTGTTGCTTCTTTGTCGTCTGCTGTCTCAGACCTTTCTTCGTGGTTGTGTTTTTCGGCCTCTTTCTCTTCAGCCTCTCGCAAAGGTGTTGGCGGTGGTGTAGGCTGTTGACTAGGCGTATCCTCTTGCTTGTCTTCAGTATTCACATCCGACTTGTCAGTCGAGTCTTTGTGCGAATGCTTGGTCGTTGATGTCGTCTCTTTGAGTTTCAGGGCGAGACATGGGTTGTCTTTGGCATCGACGGAAGCATGGAAGCGAGTGTTTGCCTGCATGCGGTCGTCATAGTACTCCTGGCCATAGCGAACACGAGTCGTCGACTTGAAAGTGGCCTGAGCGAGATTGAAGAAGCCCGAGGAGAAGTGACGGGCTATCTGTTGTTGGGCTTGGTGGTATGAGTCCAAGAGGGTAAGGTGTTTCTCCCACAACGTATCCAGTTGGTCGCGAAGCTCATCCACGCTGGGTTCAGACGGAACCTCTTCCTCGTGTGTCATTGTGTTGAATTCAGGGGGTGTTGATGGTATACAGGGAGAAACAGGACGACGGCTAATGACGGATGAGATGCTGCGAGAGGGAAGCTCCAGAGTCTTGGCATTTGGAGATCCGATGATGGAATTGACGATTGATGTTTGACCTTGGTTCAGTCAAGAACAAGATGGTCCTTATATCGCGGCCGCCGTCGTTGCTACGGCCACTGCGACTCAAGCGACTGCCGAATCAGTCGTCGTTGCGACTCTTCACCCAAAACCACCCGCTCCTTCTCATCACACGCACATCGTCACCGCGGCCGCAGCTTCCATATCTGTCGCAACCTTCGCGGCCCGCCTTCGCCCCGAGACAAACAGCGCGTTTCTTGACGACTGAAAACAAGAACTATGTCAAAGAGCAGGTCTGGCTGGCTGCCAAATGGTCCGCCGTAGGATGGTCCTTCTTCTTCCTCGGAGTCGTCGCTCTCTACGGCATCAACCAGGAAGTGCTGGAACGAAAGACGCCCTCCCCTGGCGAGTGGTCTTTCTTCTCGCGCAACCATTTCCGATGCGCCAATGCTGCCGTAAAGCCTGATCACGAATACACCGACTGGGCTCAAGTCGCAACCGAGTTCAGAAGATGCCTGGAAAGACTTGAGAACCCCGACATTGATGGCAAGGGCACCGCCCCACTCACCCCTGGACTGGACGACATTCGCGGAATCAACCCATCGGCTTTCGACATTGCAGACAAGTCATATGCTTGGAAGGAGGGCTATTTCCAGGTCGTCATGCAGTGCGCCCGTGCTTCGGAACATATCGACAACATGGTCCTCGACACTTCTCGCAAGATCGTCTTCCCCAAGGATGTTGTGCTTGGCCCTTCAAATCCCAACCCTCGTCCTTGTCCTCCTGGTGCCGAGTCTGCTCCGCGTGAAGAGGATTGCGAGAGGGCATATGCGCCACCAGAGACTTTCTACCTCAAGGTCTTGACTGGTCTTGGTTTCTCCAGTCGTCAGAGGATAGAGGCTGCTCTGGCATATGCCAACTGGCTCGAGATTAAGGGCCTGACGGATTCGGCTGATGAGACATACAAATGGGCCGTCGACATTGCTGCTTCTGCTCTCCCTGCACAGGATGCCGTCATCGACAAGGACACTTCTATCCTCCGTGTCCAGGAAGCAACCCCTCCTAGCCCCAACCTCCTCCGTACTGCAACTGCTCTCGCCACGCATCGCGCTCGTTCTGGCAATGTCACCTCTGCGCTTCCCATCTTCTTGTCTGTCCTGCGTGCTCGCCACGCCTCTCCTATCGACATTGCTCCTGCCACCAGATCGAACTACACGCCTTTCTACGTCTCTGACCCTACAAACACTGACATTGGCTCCTTCATCAATATTGTCAAGTCTCTCCTTACTCCTCCTACCTACCCCGCCGAGCCCCCATCTGGCGATGAACCATTCCTGCGTCAACCAGCTTCCATCCCTGACTGCGCCGAAGCCGAGCTCATGCTCTACATTGGTGAGATTCTCTTCGCAACCGCCTCGTCCGGTCGTGAAGACGAAGGTCTGGGCTGGACCAAGCAAGCAGTCGCCATTGCCGAACAAGGCTCATCCTCCAACGATGTCCTGCCCGAGAACCGCGACAAGTGTAAGGCGTGTCTCGAGACTGGCATCGCCAATTGGGGCGCAATGGTAGCAAAGCTGTTGAGAGAGTCTCAATCGAAGCCCGTTACGTCCTCTTCATGGTCTAGCTGGTTTTCTAGTAGCCAGATCGAGAGTAAGGAGTCGAAATGGGAAGATGAGTTGCGTGCAGTCGAGGAAACACGTATGAACCTTGTTGCTCAAGGCATCAAATCGAAGCTCGCTGCTGCCCCTCAGCGCACTGGCACTTTTATTGGTTGAGGTACTTTGCATGGTCATTGCGTCAACTAAAACAATAACATCAACGCTGCGCGCCTGGGTTTAAATACCTCGAATACATCAATATCCAAGACTGCGCTCTCGTATGCATGGAAGCGGCGCTCACGTACCTTCAATTCGCATGCCCACAGCAGCAAGCGGATACATGCGAATTGCTCAAATCAACTCCCTGCGTCATGGGGAAGGGAAAACATTGACATGTATCCACTACAAGGTGTCAATGCTATTGCAAATCCTGGCAAGCAGAGGTGGTTTCTTCGTGCCCGTCATCGCCGAGCAACCCCTGACACAGTCAGACTCAAGCATATATTGTACATGTGTAAAAAGGTAGCCCAGCATCCTTCCCACTCTGCAATCGATCCAAAAATAGTTTGCAAGAATGTGAAATCAGTCAACGATTCTGATTATACTTTACAAACTGTCTGTTTTGTTTTCAGGTGTGCTTTGTTTGTCGATTTGACCTCGTAAAAAATATGTATTCTTTGTCCAATGCGATAACCAACTCTCCCTTTCTTTCTTTCCTCCTCGCAAACCGACCTCGCTCTCGCAATCAACTACCGTACAGAGAGTTTGTATACACGCCACTATATGTGACGAATGAATCGTAATCGTTTTGTTGAACCGTACAGAAGCGGCAGGAAATTTTTGCAGGCGGCGGGAGTTTCGTCTCGAAATGTCCGTTCTCACGCCGCGAAAAATGTCAAAAGTACCACCACTGTATCCATCTGCTGCACTTGTGTTTTTTTTGGCGGAAGTCACCTATAGTTGCGCATGTGTAAAACAATTAGAGTAAATGCAGGTATTGAATTACATCCATATGCCGCCCCTTTCTCTGTTCGTCGAATGAGGCTTTACCTACACCATACACACATCCCGAACCTCTTCATACCCCAGAGTTGACCAACATCGTACTGGAAATACCGATACTGGAAACTGCTAGTACACACGAACAAAAAACACTATTCCAAAAACCCTTGCAGTGCATCAGCACCCATCATCGCAACAACCAAATGCCAAGGTATGTTGCCATTGCCATTCCCTTGTCCACTCCCAACACCCCTCAGTCTTCCAAGCAACCCCAACCCCCGAAACCACACCATGGTCTCTTTGAGTACAGTCTCTGGCGCCCTGTGCCCCAGCCAAGAAACCACTCCATCGGGAATGCGCGGGGGCACCACATCCATAAGATCCACCGCTAGTGCCGGGAGATTGTGCAGATTATCTGGAGTACCGCGTTGAAGCAACAATCCAGAAGCCAGAGGGCGAGAAAGGGTGGAAGATCTCGTACATGAGAACGGCACCAAGACACCCCAAGTCTCGTCTGTCGTGTCGATGAGAAAAGCATCTGGATCCGTGGTGGCTTGCAGCTGCAATTCAGGATTGGGCGTTTCGACTGCTGGGGTGGAAGGTTTGGTGTCTCCCGCTTCTGGGGACGTAAAAGTGGAAGCTTGGGGTGTAGGTGCTGGCGTCATGAAGCCTTGGACTCCGAAACCATTCCCACCATCGTTGTTGGCGCACACCTGTAATGCAGGACTCACATCTACATCCAGCAAGGCAATACTCCACTGTTCGGCGGGTTTCTCGCGCCAGATGCGTTTTTCCCAGTCGCGCATGATGCCGGCACGGGCAACAAAAATGCGATGAGGAGAATTGCGGCATAGACTGAGTGTCGTGTCGCGCACTTCTGTGAGGATGATTCTGCCGTCCGTGTTGCTGAGGCAGTAGGACGCTTTGTGGTGGTGCGTGCCTGTGTTGTTCGTCCATGCGGCACTCAACCAGCTATTGTCTGCATTGATTGCGTACGCAACATGCAAGACCTGGGCTTCCTCCAGCAGATTCCTGGGCGTGCGTTCCGAGAGTGCAAAGTTTATCTTGCGGCTTGGAGGGGTGGCGAGGTGGATACTGGGGGAAGGGTTTGCAGGCCAAAGAGAATTGTGGTTGGTGCTGTGATCTAGAGGAACTCTGTCGTAGATGAAAGAGGCAAGTGAGTTCAGCCAAGTCTGGTCTGGCACAATCATTGCAGTCGGACATGCAATACGGCTCATAGGCACAATCTGCAGGATCAACGGAGGTGGGTCTTCACGATCCGAAGAGTAGGCTATCAGCATAGCTTGGAAGCAACCACACAAATATTTGACCATGGACTCGTCTTGAAAGGGATTGATCATGTAGATGACAATGTTGTCTTCAAGATCGGAATCGTGGAGCAAGTCGCCAAGCGCGTTGCAAGCCGTCTGCATGCCTTGCAACACGTTAACAATCGATGCCTCGCCATGTGAGCGGTATGACATCAGCCCATCTTCATGTTCTCCAGTCTCACCACCGATATAGTGCTTGCCAAACTTGCGAGTCTCGTACGCCAGGCGAATGTCCTGGAGAAAGTCGGCGACAGCTTCACACATGACACCACTGTCGGGATATAGAGCAAACGCTGCGACATCTTTTGGTCTGTTCGCAGGTTCCAGACCGAGAGTGTCCCAGAAGTTGATGGCAGTCGGTTGAAGTTCCCACCCTTGCCCTGCTCGACGGACATGGACAGCCGGTGCGGGTATCGTGATGACAGAGTTGATGCCACCAGGCCGCCGCGGCACAGGACGTTGCTGAGTTTTCGCAGCAGCTGCAATGGCTTGTTCAGCATGATGAGCAGCCATTGCACCTACTCTGGCAAAGTCGCAGTCTTGAGCCTTTTCGAACACTTGTCGCAGCGCATCTTGAGCGGTTGAGTAGACAGGGGAAGACACAGTCGGACTATCCAGAAAATCAAGCTTGAAAGTCTCAGCAAAAATACTCTGTTCAGCAACAAGCTGAGCTATATCAACAAGGTCGTCGGCGGTAAAGTCAAGGACAGGCCAAATGCTAAGATCTTGACTTGGCGGTAAAGATTTGCACGGTGTTCTCCAGGTGGAAAGATTGTCCGAGAACTTGTGCTGTTGCTCTGTAACACGATTCTGCGACTCTCTCGCAGCAACCAATTGATCGATAACGGGTCCAGGGTCAGCCATCGCTGTCGCGTCAGACTTGACACTTTCCACATCGCTCTCAACAATTGATTCAGCAAGCAATCTCGGAGTTGGACCTTCATCCGCAGAACCTCGCTTCCTTTTCCTGATATCAAGCGATCGAAGACTTCCTTCCATGGACGACATACTCTCCGAGTCTGAATCTTGACTGGTCTCGGACTCGGAATCTTGCTGCGACATATCTTCAGCCCGAGGCGTAAACTTGGCCTCGGCCACCGTGGCACGCCTTCGGGAAAGTGGATTGAAGGCGCGTGCTCTGAAAGGCTTTTCAGGAAGTGCGATGCTGTTGGATCTGGTTGTGGTGTCTTCCTTCTTGCTGAAACGGCTGTCGAATTTGCCAAGTGCTCTATATTTGGCGTCAAAATGGGAGAGGTCGCCTTTGAATACCACAGGCAAGAACGTGCTATCACGTCGCAAGCTAGGGACCTTCTTTTCTCCTTGGTCTTCTGGCAAAAGCTTCTCCTTGATCTTCAGCGGGCTCAAAGGCGGAGTAGAAACAGTCTCCTCGGTCGCATCTTCAATCTTGACATCTGGATCTTCTTCCTCAATGTCCGGATTCCTGGCAAGCTCCAGCGGCACATTCTCATCGGGCTCTATCACATCAGATGGTGGTTGAAGCACAACAGCTTCAGGTCTTGGCGCAGGATCGGAGATTATTTCTGTCGTTTCCTCGAGCGACTCAGTGATCGAAGGCACAGAATCAACACCTCCAGGATTGTCAAAGAAGTTAAAGTCAGCATCCGTCACACCAGGGTTCTCGAACATTTCTTCATCAGCGTCTCCGAACAGATCATCAGTGCTTCCTTTGCGATAATGTTCGGTGTCGAGGTCGATATCCAAGGTATTACTGTTTCTCCTCATATCCTGATCTTGGTCCTGAGCCTGGTCTTGGGTGTCCTCGAGTAATTCTGGTAATGCTTCGACAGGGTTGTCAGAGACTATGACATTGGGTATAGACGGGTCCGAGCAGATGATCGGTGGTATGGCGTCAGGAGGTGTCGGATATATGCCATTGACACTAATCTGATCCTGCACACTGCGAGAGTAGATGGGTGATGTTACAGATAAATGGTCAGGTATCACTTCGTCAGGCGGGTTGTTAGCAGCTGTCTCTTTATCTTTTTCAGCCTGCCGAGTCTTTTGTTCCTGACTCAAACGCTCTTCCCGTCCGAGAAACCAAGATTCAGCAGAGTCCAGAGGGTTTTGGTACGGATCTTTCGAGTCGAACCAGCGCAGGCTGTCGGTTTGATCTAGGGAAGGTGGCGTTTGGCGCGAAGGTATTTCCAAGCACAAGGGGCCAGGCCATAGACATTCGACCTGATCTTGAGAGGTGGATGAACGCACACTGACTCTCAACCAAGACTCGTCGTGTGGTAGACTTGATTTTTCCAACTTTGTCGCGGCCAAGTTCTTCCA
This sequence comes from Aureobasidium sp. GC_Fusr_1, assembly GCA_026538705.1. Lineage (NCBI taxonomy): Eukaryota > Fungi > Ascomycota > Dothideomycetes > Dothideales > Saccotheciaceae > Aureobasidium > Aureobasidium sp. GC_Fusr_1. Next base: position 28,033 of record JALPCE010000218.1, read on the forward strand.
GTTGTCATGTTTTGCGCGACGACTGAGTCGCATACGCGCTTCTCTGCGAGCTTGATATGATGACACCCCGTCGTTGTAGTCTGAGAGGTCCAGGGAGGATGCGACGATGGCAGGGGTGCCCGAGGGAGCGAGTATGACGTTGGCGCCGTCGGTGTCGGAAGCAATAGATAGACCAGTGTTGTTTGCGTGCGGAAGGAGAGCAAGCGTGCCCTGGCTGGTCATTTGCGCGCGGAGAGACAGTAGTTGATGGTCGCCCTCGGTCGGAAGGAGCCACGTCAGATGGCCAACGCGAATCGCACCACACAGCTGCGACAGCGAAATAGACAGCGAAGCCTCGACGGCAGCAAGAAACATGCTGAAGATGTGTTGGTTCTGCATGACGACTTTGGGGTCGCTGTTGGCGCGTGTCAGGGCGGCCGCCTCGAGTCGCCCTCGCTGGTGCACTGCATGTCGCATATCAGCAACATTTTCTAACCACACAAAGTAGAGTCTCACCCTGCCATCCCAGCTCTTTCATGTATTCGTCTGCGGCCTGGAAGCCTCCAAAGACGCAGACCTTCTTCTGCTGCACGGCCGACTGCACCAGCACCCGCCGCTGTCGTAACCCCAGCAGAAGCTCATTTCGCTGTTCCTGGTCACCCCAATCGCTTTTCTGGCCTTGCGTCGCGTCTTGGTGGTTGTAAATCAGGTAGTCGATGGACGAGTATCCTTCCTTCGAGTCCAGTCAGCCCCTTGTTTCGCTGCCCCTGAGGTCATGGGTCACTCACTACAGCTTGTAGATTGGTCCAGCACGACTTGAGAAAGTCCATGACATTGTCACCGCCAGCGACATGAGCTGTACCGAGAGACTGTGTAGAGAGCTGAAGGTCACCAACCCGTCAAGGTCATGGATTATCTCCGCCAATCACCCGTTGATGTGCTCGGACCACCAACCCCCACATCGACACCTTGACCTCCAGCTGCTCTCGGCCTCGCCGGTCCGTCTGCATCTCGCATGTGCAATTCTGCATTAGCAAACAATAGCTACATTGACTGTCCTCCGAGTGTCCTTTGTCACATGATATCCTTCTTCTTCTCTCCCGAGTCTTGACACCTCGCTACCCTGCTCTTCTGTGACATGCGTCCTTAGCTGTATGACTATGCCTCGGCTGCAGTTGCCCATCTTGGCAAATCTTCACATGCAGCCAAATCTTGGTTCATCAATCCTTGCCGACCACGCATTACCATATTGCTCCAAACCCTCCTTTTGTGTTTTTCACCTCATCACTGTGTAGAAGGGAAGAACTCTCCGATACCCAAGTCAGCATCCATCAAGTCCATATGCAAAAAGCCCGTCAATGGTCGGTTCTGTCCAGCGAGACTGCACAAAAACGCTGATAGGGCATCTTGATCCTGTCCCACAGCAGCCAGATCAGCTTCGTAATTGGTCTCCGCGGATGCGAGCGACAAGGTGCCATCGCCACGACAATGCCAACCGCTGAGTGTACGTTGCGAAGTTATGAATGCAGCAGCAACTTTTGCGAACGCGGCGCAGACGTCATGCAAACGCTTGGCTGCTGGAGACAGAAATTTGATGTGGTCCAAGGAGTGCACTGTTTCTTGTAGTAACTGCAACTCCTCGGTGTTTGATGTTGCGATGGCGTGAACAAAGACGACGGTAAAGGGTGTGAATGATGGATATAGCAAAATCCTGATCTGATCAGTTCCGCGCAGCCGATGTTGAGCGATGTGAAGAATGCTTACCAATTTACATATTCTGCCTGTTGCGGCACCGAAAGATCCCTGAACTGAGCAAAGCAGCGGAGATGGTTCTCGAGACCAAGTCGTGCAGCCTCATAGCATCGTGGACTAATCTCAGTAGTGCTGCTTGTAAGTGGTTGGGCACGATATATGACTGTCAGTACCGAGTAGCAAACAAAGTCAGCAGAGTGTGCCATTCCGATCAGACGTTCGTGGTAATAAGCCCCAGTAAAGTCAATCTGTGTTGCAATCAGTCTGTGTCTACAAGCTGAGAATCTGATGCGACTCACTGAGAGAAGTTGATTCCGAAGTGCAATGACCTGTAACGATAGCTCGTCGACCACACGACTTCGTTGCTCGAGCGATGAGTTTATGGCCGAGGCAGAGTACAACTTGTCATACACCTGTCCTTGAAGTCTCGCGAACAGGATGGTATGAAGCGACATCAAGTCCCACGGTCTCTGTGCTGGATTTGTGGATGGTGTGTAGAACTCGGCATCTATATCAGAATCTGGGAAGTTTGTTCCTCGTCCCAGATTTAGTGACAAATTCTTGTCCAGCATATATAGCTGCCAGAATAAGTGTCGCTTGATGTCCGCAGATTCCCGATCTTCGTGAGCAAGCGACGATTTGCGATGGAAGCCGAGTGTATGGCACATGGTTGCCGCAGCAGAGAGAAAGGTCCAGCTCAAGGATAGTTTACATTCTTCCTGTGCCTTGATTGCCTACACATCTGGTCAGCGTTGATCATAATTGAGCAAACTATGTTTGCTTACTCCTAGAAGCAATGCTTGGATGTTGGGTATCACTGGCACCGTAAGAGTCTCGAATTTCTCGAGTCCGGCGCAAAAGCGCGTCTCGCAGAGGTCAATGATCGCTTGAGCATCATACTCGCGAAGCGCGGGATCTTGCTGACTCCAGTAATCGCGAATGACAAAATACAAAAAACCATAGAAGAAGGTCATCGAGCCTGATGGAGGTGGTTCAAGGGGGAAGTAGACTTTTTGGCAAAGTGTCTCCAGCTGTGCTACTCCTCGATATGAGAAAGCAACCAAAGATACCGAAGGACGAGCTGTGCATGTCATATTAGCACGCGATGTTGTCGTCCCAATTCTAAGCGGGCTTACCTTTTGCTACCTTGATTAGAGCGATTACAAGCGGAGCAGGTGGAAGCTCCTGCTGATCTACGGAGTCGTACTTGACTCTTGTGCTAAGGTGTGTTTCGTGGGTCCGCGACAGAGCTTCATGTCGCTTCAAGCTATCCTTCAGCAATGAGAGAGCGTTAGACAACTCGCTCGAGGGAGTTCCGACGACTGCTGTTGCTGTGACATTGGCGACCTGACCTGCCTTCGCTGTTTGACAATTGAAGGATGATTCTCCCTCGTAAATGGAAATAGACTTGTTCGATGGAGTAGACGAGTCAATGACTTCAGGCACGTTACTTTTAGCCTGGAGATTTGAGACAACATGACCCCTCGACAGCTGCTTGAGACTGGTCTCAATACCCTGCAGTCGTTCTTGGATCAGAGCAATTTGTCGCTCGTATTGACTGGTCACCACGATGCGAGGCCTGTGCTCAGCAGCTCGAGTGACAGCGGCTTGACAACCTATACCCAGCGTCTGGCAACTCGCACAAGGGATCTGTTTATCACATCTGATCTTCCTAAGACGGCAGTTCTCACACTGCGGAAGCCGTCAGTCTCAACTCACCCCTTGTCGCGATTCTACAATAGACTGACGGCTTTCTGTAGGAATGAACGTGGGGCTTCGGAACCAGACATTATAGTTTGACGTGACTGGATCTCTTACACCATAATAATCTGTGATGACTGTAGATCAGAAGCCTGACGGAAAACGAGTTGGTCGAGAGACGGCAGTCGCGTGCTCGCGACGAAAGTGGGTCTGGTCTTGGCATGTTTGTCACTGTCGACACCCCCTGTTCTCTATCACAAGAATTTACATCAGCCAACGAGGGCCTTGCTACAGGGTCTCTACGTCTTCCAACATGATTTCACGGCTTCCTGAACGAATCCAGTCATGAAGTCTGAATCGAAATCCACATAGATCTAAATTCTGCAACACTGGTGAAGACACCATCCATCACTCAGACACCCGCCAAAGAATATTGCATTTGTACAACTCTTGGTGTTTGCGAGGTTTGGAGAGTGTGTCCAGGACTAGTTGCTTTCTTACACCGGAGTGTGGAGCGGCGCGAGTACTCTCAAAGGGATCCAGCCTTGAAGTGCACGCCCACCACGCAATAGCGCTCTGATCTCGCTCGGATGGACCCAAAAGAAGACCAGAATTGTACCCAGCATGAGGACAGCATCAAAGACATACAACGTCCACTCATGCTCAACAACATACCCACTGCTTCCTCCCTGGACATACTCAATCAACCGATAGAGTGAGCGAATCAAGATCATGATACTGCCAGCATACAGCGCAACAAGGTGTTTCTTCCAAGGCAGAGGCATAGCCTTGACCTTAGTCGTCGGATTACTTGACATGCGGCGGTGAAACACCACAGCCGATACCATAAAGAAGCCGAAGAACAGCAGTTGAAGTACCAATCCCGCGATGACAATCTTAGTTCCAGAGGACATGCCTTGAGCAAGCATGCCACCGCCACCGCTCTGGGCGAAGAACGAGAGCACATCTCCCATGACGAAAATCTTGGTGAGTCGTTTTCGTCTGATCAAAGAGCGAGATTCTCCTTCGGTGAGGTCGAGGATGCGGCCGAGTTCCATGTATATGCTTGCTGCGAAGAGGGTGGGTGCGAGGAGTAGAAAGAGGGTTTGGAGGATATATGGTATCAAATCATAGTCAGGGTGTTGGCTTGCGGACTTTGCCCTGGCGGCGAATCCCACGACTTCGACTGATGCTGGGGTTAGGCTTTAGTTCAGACGAATATGGATTGTATGTACACATACAGAACCCGCCGATGACGAAGGGGATGAAGAACCAGGTCCGCGTGCGGAAGAGTTGCCAGGAGTGGAGGAGAGTGACGATGATGAAGACGAGGCAAGAGATTGCAGCAGCTGCTATAGACGGTACGTATCCGTAGTATGAGAAAGCCATGCTGATAGAATAGCTCTTAGGAGAGCTAGAATGATCGAAGAGTGTTGAATTTGTTCAAAGTAGACAAGAAACCAGATGAGTGCTGAAGAAAAGTCGTCGAGAAGAAGACAAGATAGCAGAGCATATATGGCCATCGGCGTGTTCAAGCACACTGACACTTACTGGTAGCCCTATGTGTGGACGTCGTATCGCCGTGTTCTCAAGATAGAGCAGGATACCCAAGAGCTATCTACCGAGATTGTATTTCTTCACGTATTGCGTATTGGATACGACGTATACAACGGGTGATGAAACACGACAGGCATCTCAAACACAACAGATTTCACCCATGACATTACCATCACGACGAACGTCGTTGGTAAAGCCCCTGGTTCAATCAGAATAGAGAGACCCTTCTAAGATTGTCAGATCATCTCTACAACTGGTCCACCAAATTGACCGTGTTCGGACATGGCGTGTAGCAACATGGACAGTTGGAGGGTGGACTCCTCGAAGGGGCTCGGCTGTTCCTCGGGTCGCGATTTCCAAGGATCTTCCGGCCTTCTCTCTCCTCGCTCTCGAGGATGAACATCAAAGTCGAATCAATGGCACGATCAACAATTCGAGTACGTCGAGCATCAAAATCGTGTCGTTCTAGACCATCGCGATATAGCACTTGGGCTACTCGACCATCGACAAACACAAACTCACGACCGAGCCTGCCGTCGAGCAACACGTCGCACACGTCTAGAGCTTCAGATCTTGCGCGTTCCGTCAGTTGAGAGGCTTTATTTGTGCCAAAGATGAGCGACACCGATGCGTCAGGAGACGTGTGCTAGAAGCAGGAGGAGAAAGAGCAAGGTCATAAACACTAGCCTCTCGGAAGCGAGGTGTACCTGCACGATGGACGCAGATTGACGGGGATCTGTCCAGCATATATTCTGTTTCCACGTCTCGATCCGCACTCTTGTAAAGTAGAATGGCACCATAAAGATACCAGATCCCTCGATGTCTTAGCAGGTTCGTACGAATCAACATGCCGAGCAACCGTCCGGTTGTTGAACAGCAAGGAACACAAATCTCCGACAGTTACATGCCGGATGCGAGCGAGATCTGCAGGTAAGACTTCATAACGGTTCTAATGCTCTGGGCTTCGACGAAAGCAGGACCCTTTTCCTTGACCAAGTCCATTGTGGGGTCTGTTAAGGCCAGGTAACCTGGGGGATGAACTCTGTTTCTGGGAGTTGCTATTCAGGTCCCCTTTGTGTTTGTATCTTGAACTGCACTGCGTGCCGCGTTGCTGAGTGAGGCATTGTCCTTCTCTCTGTACCGGATTCCCCAAAGTGAGTATCAACACAAAGACCATAAATATACTGTGGTGCGATGCGAAGTATCTTGCATTGCGTTTGAGATGACACAAGTGTAAGGCGGACAACCTTCAAAGGGTAGGACGTTGTGCAGGGCCAAACGGTTATATACAAAATCTGACGCCACAATCCAACGGTCTTCTAGAGCTCGACTTCGATTTGCTTCGCCAGTCAACCGAGCACCCAGCCAAGTAGTACAGTTCTACAACGATCTATACGAGGAACTGGTTCAGATGCCATGATAGCACGACCGGTAGCAGCGGCCTTGCACTATCAAATTCTTCGCTGAGACATTGGATCGTTCTGGTCAAGCAATACTCGGTCATGCTATATAAGTCAGCTTCGCCATGCAGCGCCATGTCAAAGAGCGACCGCCCTGAGATACTACTACACCCAAGATGCGTCTTATCGACACTACACTTCCGCTCTTGGCTGGCCTGTCCACGCTTGTGGGAGCCCAAAATGTCGACTTTGGCAAAGTCTATTCAGTCAAGCCACAACTCAAGTCAGCAAGTAACACTGCATCCTCGACTTCGACGGTGAAGACCTCTTCTGTCGCTTCCTCCATTGTCTCGGTGTTGAGCTCTCAGCATGCGGCAACCATGGTCGGCTCGGCCTCAACAGCCTCGACGGTCTTATCTTCGCAAAAATCGTCAAGCTCCGCAAAGTCAAGCAGCATTTCCAAGTCTTCAGCCACACTGTCTTCGACGCAATCGTCGAAAAGTACACAGAGTGCTTCGAGCAAGTCGCCTACGACGTTAAGCACTAAGAAGGCAACATTATCGACCAAGCAATCCACTTCCTCGAGCGTGAAGACCTCGTCATCTGCTGCTGTTGCCAGTAATCTATGCCCCGCCATCAACAACAAGGACATTACCGATCCCGAGGGCAAGGTCTACACTATCAAGTGTAATTCGGACACCAATGTCGGAGCTTTCACAAACAAGGCAGCCACCAGCTCCTACGCTGACTGCATGACCGCTTGCGATACTACCTCGGGATGTGTCGCGTTCTCATACGTCGGCGGCGACCTTGGAAGTGGTAGTGGCACGTGTTGGATGAAGAACTCTGCTGGAAGCGCCATTGCCGCTGGCAAGAACTACGTCGCAGGGTTCTTGAAGTCAACCACGACCTCATCATCTTCCGTCAAGATCAGCACTTCAACCAGGAAGGTCACATCAACCTCCGTCAAAGCATCGACGTCTACCTCGACCAAGAAGACAAGCTCGACCAAGGTCAAGCGTGCCACTGCGACGACATGCAGCAACCCCAACAATATCCTGTACTCATACGTCTCGAACCCAGACACGCCCACACAGTTCTTGGTCGACACGACTCTAGCCGGCTTGGCTGCTGCTCAGTGGTATCCTCCTGCTGGATACAGTACCAGCTTCACTAGCCAGTTGGCGGGTCTTTTTGCACCGAACTACCTTGGATACCAACAGCTATCTTCTTACAGTCCTAGTGCTTGTGCCGCTTACTGCAATGCTCGCTCTGATTGCAATGCTTTCAACATTTACATTCAGCGCACTCCTACGTTTATTCCTGACAACTCTTGCCCCAATCCCAGTGGCGCTGCTCAGATCACCTGTGCGCTCTATGGCAGTTACGTGAGCTCAACTCAAGCCACCAACATCGGGCAGTACCGCAAGGACTTCATGGTCGTCATTCAAGGATCCAATGGATACAACCTGAACCCTGCCCCGGCATCGGTCTCGACTTTCCAGGGCCCAAATGCTCTCGATGCGGTTGCTAACAGCTCCAACATTTATCTCGGCCAGAAGTACTTCTCTAGTTACGATGTGACTCAATGCAGTTCTTTGTGCAACACATACACAGCCAACAGTAAGGCCAATGCACAAAGCAGCAAGTCTTCGACCTACACTCCTTGCAACTACTTCAACGTCTTCAATCTCACCCTGAATGGACAACCCCAGCTGATGGGTTGCTACCTCTTCAGCACCTCTGATGCGGCAAACTACGATACCTCCAAAACGGCAACAGACTCCAGCAGTGGTACCGTCTACAACCTCACCAACTCCTATGGCTATGCGCTATATCCCCAGGACAAAGGTTTGACCAGTGTCACATGGACTGCTGCGCCTACTGGTAAAAACGCCACCTGCTCATCGCTTGGAAATGCGGGTGATTCTTACGTGGACTACAACGGTGTCACCTACACCCTTGGGTGTGGATATGATGTTCAGTATGCTGCTGATATCGGCAACCAGACCACTCCTGATTTCTACTCTTGCTTCGCTATTTGCGATAGTGGCGCTTATCCTGGCTGCTCTGGTTTTGCCTACCTCGGCAATACTTGTTACTTCAAGAACTTGGCTGGCACCTCTCGTACACCTCAGTTGAACAACTACAATGTCGACATGGCTTGGCTGCCTTCGTACGCTGGCCTCAATGCTTACACCGTCCCCGGAACTGTGAGCTACACCACTAGCACTACTGTTTGGGCCGGTCCTGGAAGTACCACCGTCACCACGATCAACGGTCTTGCTGGAACCGTTCTCGTCAAGACCTCAGGCCAGGTCCCAGCGGCAACAACCACGACCTATGTCACAGTCACAGCCGATCAAGGCACCGCAACCACCATTGCAACACAGACCGTTGCGCCTACTAAAGGCTTCACCGGCACTGTCTCAATCATTTACCCGACTGCAGTCACCACCTGCGGTAACAGTGGTGCCGCAGTTGGTTTTTACCACAACCCAGTCCCCGGCTATCAAGCTACTTCGGCGTACCCAGCCTTCGTGCCCGAACAGCTCAAGACCAGCACGCCCACTGCAACAGCCACCGCTGTCTCGTACATTGCCGAATACAACGACGGCTCAAACGGTGCCACCATCTACGGCAAATCACAGACCAACAACCAACTCTCCACCATCGCCCTCAATCACGTCTTTTACGTCTTCGCCGGCCACGGTACCGGATACTACTACATTAACATCCCATCCGCCGACGACGTGGCATTGTTCTGGATTGGCCCTAACGCGCTCTCCGGCTACACTCGCGCCAATGCCCAATTGATTCAAAGTTGGAGTGTGCCCACAGTTGCAACCCTTGGCTTCTACCTCACTGCAAACACGTACACACCCGTGCGTATATGGTACGCGAACGGAGGTGGTGTTGGAGGTCTGCAGTTCACCATGTTGGCTCCTGATGGTGCGCAAATCTTGCAGAGTACGACGAACAGCAATTCGGGAAGTATGAATGCGGATGTTGTCATGTTCCCTTGTGATAGTACCAAGGGCAAGGCGTTCCCTGCATTCGGCAAGGAGACTTAGATCATCTTTCTTTATGTCTATGCATAGCTTTCTGTTGTTTCGTCTTTGACATCTAGATAAATTTGTTCTTGTATGCTCATAATCAGTCATAAAGGTTGTACCTTTTCCATCTTTCGCTCCTGGGTACTACAATTCTCAGCTCGCTCACATCAATTTCTCAAACTCAATACCTTGTACTCTCCCCATGTACTAAAGCATGTAACGCGTGTAGTTGTAGGATTGCACAGTAGTCTTATGAAGCAGGGCAGCTTCCACGGAGAGATGAATTTTCGGTAGCTCTCTGTGGCAACCCCCTCAATATTACAAGACACTATGCCTTTATACAGTCCAAAAATGCCTGCACGTTGTAGTAGGGGATATGCAAAACACTTCTTCCGCAAACCCATCTTTATATCTCCTTCTTCTCCATCCACTCCTCAACAACACCAGCATAGTCCTCAGGCCCATACGCCTCAAATACCTCCTTCAACCACCCACCCTTTCTCCTATACTCCAATCCCAGATCCCTCAATAACATATCCAAGTACGGCACAGCGTCAAACACAAAATCAGGAAATCTGCCACCATGACCGCAAGGATATCTCCAGCGCCCGAATCGCGAGTGGAGGAGTGCTGTTTTCTGGGCATCTGAGGAAGAAGAGGGAACACGAGAGAGGGAAGAGGAGAGATAGGCGGTTATCCACAAGGCTTGGAGGGAAGCGCAGAGCGGAGTGGAGATTGTTGTTATCATGCCTGCGAAGGCGATGGAAGGGTCTGAGGTTATATCCGATGGGGGAGCCATGAAGCGGTACAGAGTGAAGGGTCGGGATGTTGCGTCGGCAGTAGTGTCGCCGCCGGGTATAGGCGTGCTTGGCTGTTGTTGCAGACGAGGAAAGCGCGACAGAATCTCTTCATCTGCTGCTTCGAAATCGGCTGTCGAGGATGGAGATTGGAGTTCACTGCTTGGAAGTCCGAGTGCGGCGTCAAGTCCTTGGGGCAGAAACCTCATCGGTGGTCGTGCTTTCCATCCTGTAGCGCACACAATTGCCTCGGTGATCAGTCGTGTGCCATCACTGAGCGATACCGTATTTTCTCCCAATTCCACGACATCTGCAATGTGCACTTTGATCTTGCCGTCCCTCACCAGTCCCAAGAAATCGCCTTCGAAATTCAGAATGCCCAGTCCACTCCCCGTCCAGAAGGCTGAATGCCATGGCTTCAACTTTGCCGTTTCTGGATGCTTGTCATAGCCCATCAACGCACTCGTATCCGTACTGAGCACCCACCAAAACGCATCTACAATCTTCCTGCCTAGCCAAGAACCATGCAAAAGGCTCCTTGTCGAGGCAAAGCCATCTTCATCGCCCCAGATACATGGAGATAACCAAGTGAGAAAACGTCGGTGGACGAGTTTCTCCAACCATGCCTTGACAGGAGTTACATAGGGGGGCGCCATCCATGTCGGTCCTTGGCCTGAAGAGCGAATGACAAGGTTGACAGGTACATTGCGAGTTGCGCAAGCGTAAGCGACATCCCAAGCTGATTTTGAGCCACCCAGAACTGTGACTGTAGTGTTTTTTGAAAATAGTGCTTTAGTGTGTTGAGGAAACTCGCGCGAGTGGATGAGTAAGCCAGACTTCTCGAAGATATCTGAACCAGTGAAGGAGGGGATGATTGGTGTAGAGGTTAGACCTGTAGCTACAACCAGTTTGTTGGTTGACAGAGCGGTCAAATTATCGTTGTCGGTTTTCAGTGTCCAGCTTCCACCACTGCTTGCTTTTGAGACTTCCAATACTCTGATGTCGAATCTGGTCCGCGAAAACACTCCAGACTTCTTTGCGTAATCACTCAGGTATCGATGGATGACATGTCCAGGAATATGTTCACCAGCTTTGACGCCATAGGTCTCGGTGTCCATCGGGAAATCAGGGTATTCATATGTGCCGAGCATATTGTTGGATTTGAGATCCGAGTATTGGCGCCCTTGACTCCATACTCCACCGATGGTGGACTGTGCCTCGAAGACAATGAGGTGAGCAGAAGGGTGGACTTGCAAATATGTGGCAGCAACGGCGAGGCCGTACCATCCTGTCACAATTCAGTAAGCATGACCTTATACTAACCACATGGTGTTTGACTTACCTGCCCCGATAACAACTAGATCATAATCCGTCATGTTTGGGACAAGAAATCTGTGATGAGAATGGAAGGAATGAGAGTCCCAACAACAGACAAAAGTTGATCCGGTTAAAGGAGTCGGAAGGATTTATTCTCGGTTTCAAAATTCATTAAAATTTGCCACCCCCAACTTTGATCTCAATGCTTAGAGCAGCTAATTACTTGTGCTAATTCAACTACGTACTACTTACTATAGTTAATTTACCTTGTTTACACGTCAATATGGATTAATCTACTGCCTCTAATACGCTACTAGTAGTAGCAGCTAGTTCTAGCGCTCGGCGCACACGCTCGTAGAGTAGAACTCGCGATTCGAGCCTCTTAGAGCTACTACCCTCGCTAGCTTAACTACTAGTCTATATAGGCTTAAGACGCCGTATACACTTTATAGACACTTAAGAGGAGGCTATTAATACTTCTACATTCATTTTACCTCGATCTACGCGTAGTAAGGCGCTAGCTCGCCTTATAGACGAATAAACGCTCCCTCTAGCTAGCTCGCGCTAGGTTCTAGTAAAGCGCTAACTAGCTAAACAACGACTATAACCACCTTCGAATAAGGTATCCGCTACTCGGAGGCCTCTATCTAATATAATAAACACGCTAGGAAAGAAGCGCATGTTAAACACCTTAAGGAAGACTAAGATATAGGCCCTCGCGCCTTAGGTTTAACCTATAAAGCCTACTACTAGCTTAGCGCTAATAAGCCGCCGTTTAACTATAACTACTAATAAAGTCACTAAAGCTAGCAAGGCTACTTAGAAGGCTATAGGGACCCTCTATGCACGTAGAGTATTATTAAATTTAGCTCCTACTACTACTACTTCGTCTATCGTCGCTTTAGTGCTATTTAAGCTATTATACGACACTCGCTAGAACTACGAGAGGCTCTCTAACGGTAATACTACGCTTACTAGTAGTAGTAAGCTATAGCTAGAGGTTCTTTAAGAGCTAAATAACACTG
>JALPCE010000219.1:0-40473 GCA_026538705.1 Aureobasidium sp. GC_Fusr_1
TCCGCCCGCCTATCATTCAGGAAATCATTACGCATCACAGACATATCGATCATGGCATTGAGCGAGCCCGTTCACCAGAACTTTTGCCCAGTCCTCCCCCGGCCCCACCAAGTCCTCCTCCTGCGCCCAGAGACGAGAGCCTCGAGATAGAAATTCGTAGACGCAACACTCGCAACGGGGGTTATGACGAAAACATCACCTTCGAGCGCGAGGTCTCTCGTCCAGCACCTCGACGTGAACCTGAAGTGGAGCGCGATGTCGAGGTTACTCGTTCTCGCTCAGTATCTACGCCTCAACGTCGCTATGATGATGAGATTGCTGCCGAAGCCGAGTACTACAATCGCAAAGCACTCGAGCGTGGCTATGTTGGCGAAGCACACAACGGTGCGACTCGAGACTGGGGACTCGTCGACATCCCTCCTGGCACTAGGCGAGTCCAGATGGATGGTTTAGGAGGTGGTCGACAAGATATTACCTGGCAACAATACAATGGTTCCAGGAGAAGCAAGTTCTACACTGCTGACGAAGAGTTCGTGACTGATTTTGCACCTGGGCTCCCTGCACCAGAGCGCAAAGAGGAGAAGCGCAAAGTCCCCAAGGACATGTGGACTGAAGTCACAAAAGACCTGGTTATCAAGGAAGCCATTGAGGAGATGGACTATCAGTATGAAGACTCGGAACACTTCTTCTACGTCATGGAGTACTTGAAATACGTAAGTCATGATATGTTGCATCGCAAACCGACAACAAGCTAATCCGCCATTCAAGGAGGACGTGCTTCAACTCGTAGAGCTCTCCGAAGACATCCGTCGCGAACGTCGTGACCGTATTCGCGAGATCGAATGGGAACGTGAACAACTCGAGAGACTCCCGCCTCCCAAGCCGCGTTCACCACCAGCCAAACCTCGTTCCAAGTACGACGAGCGTATCTACGAACGCGAGGTCATTTACGACTCAAAGCGATCAGGCAGGTACCGTTGAACACGGCTAGAGACACACGCGGCTGTCTCTTGCTTTTGATCTTGCTTAGACCTTTTCTTGCTTGCCACAGTACCGAGGGGGGCTTTCTTTTGCTCCTCAATCTTGTTTTCTTTTTGCTTGCCTCTACTTTGATTCCAAAAAAAAAAGCGCAAATGCATGGCGGCAGCAAATCCAACCTCCCATAACGACTCGAAACGACAGCATAGCGATCAATACACTTTGACGAGCTCTTCTTTATCTTTTTTGGTTCCAAAATGATAATGGTAACAATTGCTTTTTTCTTCTGCTTTGAATGGTTTTTTTTGTTACTTTCGGCGGAATGAGGTTCTAGAAATTCAATACAGTACACGTGTTTTATGCGGTGATTTAATTTCGTGATCTAGGTGTCGTTCGCTGTGAAGCATGAATAAACACTGCTTGATCAGGCCCAATGAAAGGTCTGTTTAGAGGCTGGGAAGACCAGGAGGCTCTGGCAGGTTTGATATCCATCAAAGACTGGTTAGACACTCTTTCCCATACGTTGCTCATGGCCAATTTGAGGCTTCACAGTCGCTTTTCAAGTGCGAGGGTGGTCGAGGAGAAAGATCAGTTCTGGAAATCTCCGTGGCACTCTCTCTCTCTCTCAGGTTGGAGAACAATTGTGCAGTTTGAGAGTCATACTGTGATGGGGTTTGGTGCACAAGGAGGAACGAGATGGGAACAGAAGGCACGCAAGGAAGATATAGAGTCCATACAAGCATTGCGAAGATTATCACACAGCATACATCACCGCATAGCAAGGGTTTCGAGGGCATTCAGCAGAAGAATGCCAGAGTTCATAAGGGCAAGAAGTAGTATTTGACCATATGAATTAACTATCTCTTCTTTAGCAAGAGCTGACACCAGAATGGCATTTTTGCTAGATGCTGTCTTGAGCTGTCAACATTTTCCACCCTTCGGGCGTACCATTCATGGTAAGCCACATCTTCTTGGACAATGCAAAATACTCCTTGCGATCCTCATCGGCTGAGACACGCCCGAGATGGTATAGTGCTTTTACTACCGGCGCATGCAGTAGGCCATTGGGACCTTCGAGCTGGGCCCTTGGATTATTGTCCGCGATTTCGATTCGGAAACCGTACTCACGAAGCAGTGCAGTTGCATGCTCACGGATCTTGTCCCCGTCATTCAAGTCGACCCAAAGCTCCAGAAGCTTGCTCTGAAGATCTTGCATGGCTATCCGAGGTAGATCCTTGAACAGATGACAAGGATATACGCTCTCAAATCGCTTAACGAGCTCTTCGATCTTAGCGATGTACTCCTTCTTGTCACCATAGCCCTTCCTCAATAGCTTTCTGGCCCTCTTGAAGATTTCTTCCCAGTCTTCGACGCACTGTAGTCCACTCTCGCACAGCTTGCATTCACAAACAAAATTCCAGTTCTGAAAGAGAGCTTCATGCCGATTTGGCTCTTCCAGGCCAGCTGGCCAGTATGATGTGGTCAGCTCGGTGCCTGCTGCGATGTCGTTCACAGCGCGCAATACGATCGTATCTCCTGTGAAGCTGCGGTACGTGTTGTCAATGCATGAATGGTTCGCGTGGGATGCTTGGATGAAGAGGCTGTCTCCCGAGCCTTCTTTTGTTTGGTAAGCAAAAGTGTTGCAAGACATGATTGCTTTTATCTGGTAGACGTTGATGACGAGTTGTCCGTCCACGGACGGTACATTGGTTTGAGTCGAGTATGTTGGACCTGCGTACAAGCCAAGCAATCTCTGAGCCTGACAAGAGTTCGTGCATGCCTTCTGCACAACGTCCATCCATAGTTGTGCACCATGGTCGTCTCCAGCGTAAGCATTGTTTCTAGTGGTCTCTGCGGTTGTGGCTACCTCTGCAGACCCGAATGCCTTCTCACAGAGAACAAGGCCACCACGTGGGATATCGACTTTAGCAAACAATCCTCGTCCGCGGCCACTCGAAGTTCGTATCTCTGTCCGATTAGTAAAGCTGGCATGATTGGTCGGGATTTGTTCCTTTGCCATGGCAGCAAAGTCGTAAACACCATCTCGCTCCTCACGAAGCCAGCGTCGAGTCTCGTTGCAAATTTCTGGAAGATGGACCGTATCTTCTGTGTCAGAGGACTGGTCGAGGGCATTCGAGCAGCTGTTAATCGTTTTCTTGTAATCTCTGTTCTCGAGAGCCGCCTCGGCTTCCTCTTTCCAGTCCCAAACAGACTTGACAGACAATCCAGACAGATCCATGGAAGCTTCAGGGACTAGTTCGTGACTCGAATCGAGGGATAGGATGTCGGAAGGATGAACAACTTTGATCACGGGTCCATAGCTGCTCATCTCGAATTGGGGTGTTTTGATCGCAAGGATATTGCCAGACGAAAGGATGGCTGTTGGAGGACTGGTGATTGAAAAGTACACTTCGATATGTATAGCCTCGCCTGTATCGTCTTCGATGACATTCAATATAGGAAGAAGCGGTCCTGGTTGTTGAGATTGGCCAATTGCACGGACTATAAGAACGGTACCAGGGTTCTTGCACTGGAGGCGGAGGTTGTTCAAACGAATGACTTCTAAGTCCGCAAGTGGTTGCATGCAGGGCGATTGACGCGATTCGCGCTTGCCACGGCTCAAGGGAAGCCAGATTGTAGCTTGGTCGGCGACCTGGAATATATCAGTATGCAACAGGACGTTCGCTCAAATTTTGTTCTATCTTCATCACATGTTTTTGGAGTACAGCGTCTCTCGACCCCTGTGCATATTCTTGATTGGTCTGGCAGCTCTTGACTTGTTTGGACATCGCTGCAAGTACCGACAAAGAAGCGCGACTGCAGATGAAAGATGAGGTAAGGATCGTAAATCAGATGACGAAAGTTAACTTTTGCCATCTGGTAGCAGATTCACACCTTGGCGAGTCTCACTGCGCTCATAGATGTAAATCAACTTGTGGTGCTGTCTCACACAGCATGGATCATGTCTTGTAAGCCACGAGTTTTAATGAGTGTAAATCAAGGAAATGACTGGATGTCCGTTCTCTCAAGGGACCGTTTGGCGGAGTAACACACTCATGCCAAGGTCTTGATATGTGTGAGTCTCAGATCACACGAAACTCTTGAGCCTCACAATAGTAATGAGTGGTCGTGATGGAGCAACTCCAGACGAACAGCCCATGGGTCTTGAGACGATTATGACTCCGCTCAGTCATGTCGGATTCCGTCGCAGTATCTCTTCCTTAATCTTACATGTCATGGGTTCTTATGCCTCTCCATGAGATTTACTACTCCAATCTCACTTTTCCTGGCGGATCTCGATGGGAAAACATTTCCAGTGAGCTGTGGAACCATACAGCCATTTGAGAGCAGGTGGCGTCCATCGAGAGGAGCTGGTTGGGCTTCCATTAGGTGTGATTTTGAATCAGACTAGTAAGAGGTCCGTGTCTTTGGGGCTGTATGCACACTACAACTCAGGAAAGAACGACGAAGAAGTGGAGGTGATGACGGACAAAGGACGGGGATAAAAGTGAGGCTCAGCCAAGCGAACGTGACCCCGGATTGATGACGCTGGAAGCTTCGGCTGGCTGTGCAAGTCCCTTCGACTCGCCGCCTCTTCCTTTCTTTGATTGTTGATAACCTGAGCACCTCTTTGTTTCGTACACGACATTTTCTTCGACCAACGCGCCACTTTACACAGCAATGGCATCCACCACAAAGTACCAGGCAGCGCCGACGCGCGACTCGTTCGAGGAGCAGGCCTACAGCCAGCCCCCTCCATCTTACCAGGCAGAAGCTTCTGGCGTTCCTGGAGTTCCTCGCGACGAAGACGACAATGTTCCCGATGACTTTAAGGTATACCACGTCGCGACCTACTCACTAATGAAGATTCGTCTCACTAACACACCACAGTTCGGCGGCTCTGTTTCCGAAGCAACTCTCGACATCCGCATGCAATTCGTCCGCAAGGTCTACTCGATCCTGACCGTCCAGCTCCTCGCGACCGCCGCTCTTTCTTCCGTCTCATTCTTCAGCCCAGGCTATAAAGCATGGATCCAGACCAACCAGTGGATGATGTGGGTTTCGCTCTTCGGTGCTATCGGCTTCATGCTCTTGACCTTTTGGAAGCGCAAGTCGTACCCCACCAACCTCCTCTTCCTTGCTGGATTCACTGCCATGGAGGCATATTCGATCAGTGTCGTCACATCCTTTTTCGAGAGCAAGATTGTGCTCGAAGCACTCATCTTCACCCTGGGTATCTTTGTCGCACTCACGCTCTTCGCCTGCCAGACCAAGTACGACTTTACCAGCTGGATCCCCTATCTTGCCGGAGCTCTCTGGGTTGTCATTATTTTTGGATTCATGGCAGCCTTCTTCCCTCACACCAGCACTATCGAATTGGGCTACGGCATCGTTTGTGCACTCATCTTCAGTGGCTACATCCTGGTCGACACACAGCTCATCATGAGACACTACCACGTCGAGGAGGAGATTGCAGCTTCCATCTCGCTCTATCTTGATATCATCAACCTGTTCTTGGCCATTCTCAGAATTCTGAACAGCCAGCAGAACAACTAGAGTGCAGTTGACGAACTTTTCGGAGTTGAGCAAGCTGACATGTTAATTGACGAACGTGGAGTTTTGGATGGTGGGGTTCAGCTGGTTTCTGGATGGGGGGTTTATAGTTTTGCAGTCATACACATAATGAAGACTTAAGTTTCATGTTGCACTGCCGGAGGCTGAAGTCGATGTTTGGTCGCCAACTCGGACCATCTCTCACAGAAGATGTCTCAGGCCTTGTGGCCGACGCCTTACTCGCCCGTAAGCCAATGGGAGGCAGATGGTAAGCTCTAGATGGCGCAAGGGCAATAGGGGTCGCCAAGGGTCTGGGGTTGGCGGCGTTGCAATCGACTTTTTGATCGTTTCACCCGCAGCGTTTTGATACGCGTTCTCTCAGCCATTCCAATCACTGCCACGCGATTTTTATCTCGGTCTGCAGGCAGGGAGCTGCTTCTTGACGGCTCAATTGCCAGCGAATATCTCACACCGCATTGGTCCTTCTTGCATCCCGTCTTTTCGTCCTTGTGCTAGACGCCCGCTTCTCCGGCTTTACCTCCGTCTAGACCGTTGAAAGACAACTGGCTGAACTCGCTCGACTGCAAACTCGGCCCTCACTCTCGCTCAAGCCCGGTCAATGCTGCTTGTCTAAACTGTTGCATCTCTCTATCCATTTTCGCCAATGGCTTCGGTCGCTTCTCCTACCGCCACGGCGGAAGTCCAATCGTTCCCCCAGCACCTCGACATGCCCACCTGCAACTCCAAATCGCACATTAATAAGAGGTCCAAGAGGAAGCATGAGAGCCTCTCGGGCTCTCTGTGCGCTACCCTGGTCAAGCATCAACTAGGTATTATAGCAATCCCAAGTCGGAGACACGACGAGACCAACGCTGACCTGTACCAGGCCTGTCCATCAATGTCCTCATGCTCCTCGTCATGACACATGTCTGCTTCCCTAGCCTCCGCTCCTCGACAATCCAATATTTCACCCTGTCCTACTATGACGCTCAAACCGGCCTCTACAACCCTGGCTGGCAGGACCTGAAGTTCGTCTCGCTCTGCATCATCGTCTTCACCGCCCTCCGCGCAGCCGCCATGGATTACACCCTTGTCCCAATGGCCAGAAAGTGTGGCATCCACAAGAAAAAGGCCACCATTCGCTTTGCCGAACAAGCCTGGCTAGTCCTGTACTACGCTACATTCTGGTTCCTCGGCACAGTGCGTATTTCCACAAGACTACCATGCTCCGTGCTGCGACAGCTAACACGCAAACCAGTATCTTGTCTACGAATCCCCATACTTCAACAACCTACCCGCAATGTGGACTGACTTCCCAACACGCTCAATGACTGGTCTCTTCAAGCTGTACTACCTGGCTCAATTCGGTTTCTGGTTGCAGCAGATCATGGTTATCAACATCGAGGAGCGCAGAAAAGATCATTGGCAGATGTTCACCCACCACATCATTACATGTCTGCTCCTGATTGGCAGCTACGGCTACTACCAGACTAAGGTCGGCAACGTCATCTTGTGTCTGATGGATGTGGTCGATTTGGTGTTCCCTGTAAGTTCGCATACTTGCAATTGCTCTAGCCAAGTATTGACCATCGTATACAGATTGCGAAATTGCTCAAGTACATGGGCATGCAGACCGCTTGCGACATTGCTTTCGGCGTCTTTATGCTTTCCTGGTTCGTCGCCAGACACGTCTTCTACCTCGCCGTTTGCTGGTCCATCTACGCCGACGTCCCCGTCGAGATGCCCTACGGCTGCTACAACGCCGTGACTGGCGCCAAAACTTCCGAGGATGGCGGCAACGAAGTCCTCTCGAATGTTCTGCACGCTTACACCAGCGGCAATGGCGATGTGTGCTTCAACGAAAAGATTCACTACGGTTTCCTGGGTCTGCTTCTTGCTCTCCAAGTCATTACAATCATCTGGTTCGGCATGATCTGCCGCGTCGCATACCGTGTGGTTCTGGGCAAGGGAGCCGACGACACTCGTTCTGACGATGAGGAAGAAGAGGAAGAGGAGGAAGATACCCTGGAGACTGTGAGAGATTTCTCCACAAAGGAGCCCGAGCTGCGATTGGCGCCGCAAGAGGAGGAGGTTGGTGTTGAGAGCCTACGATTCACACGCCGACCCAGCCCAGCAGCCAAGCGAACCTCAGAGAAGAGCCGTGCCAGCGGTATCAGCATACCCGGCAACCACAAGGACTTGCTAGGCCGCATTGGCTGCGACAAGCCAGCTGGCGGGTCTTGAGAGTTCCTCTGCCTGATTATATCCCTGTTTCTGCATCTTTTCAATGTTCATGTTTGGGTTCTTCTGGAGTTTTTCTCTCTATCATGGTTGTGTTTTCTTTCTTAGCCTCTCGAGACGGATTTCGGTTCGTTCATGACGTCGATGCATCATGGTTGTTTTCTTTAGACGGGGCATTCGTTTCGCCACGAGAAAGAAAATGGATATAGAAGGGGTGTTCTTTTATGAAAAGTAAAGAAAAAAGTGATGCACTTTATTATGACACAAGCATTATACCTGACCCGAAAACTCCATATTCACGAAAACGAAGAAGCATTTTTTGGAAAACCTCAAACGCTGCTGTCAGCCCATCTTGGATCTGCCACTGTTTTTGAAATCCATCGTGATTCTTGGTGGCCATGTTTTAACTCTGCCTTGATGACGGGCAGATCTTAATGATTGCATGATGAATCGTCACTTCCTGTCAAGCTCTTTGTCCATGATTACTCGGGTGTGGGAAAGAATGACTACAACACACATGCAAGCTTCTTTCTACTGACTACAGTCATCCAGGGTACAGTGCAGTGCTCTTAAAGTAACAATAGATCCTTTGCTTTTGTCTTTCCAACCAGCTAAACCAACACCACACACGAGAAAAAAGATCCACCCAAAGTGATTCATATATATACAAAAGAACAGAAAACCCAACCACACTTCTTCAGCTGCCTCTTAAGTCTCCTGTCCAAAAGCAGAAAACACAGGCCCCCTCACCCCATCACAAGAAAACTGCACAAAGTACGGCGACACCGTCGACGACCAATCCACAGCCACCTTGCTCCCCTGCTCAATCTGGAAATACAAACTACCAGGTCCACCACCAACATTACCGTAGATCAAACGGATGGGGTAGTATTTACCTGCAGTGAGCGTTACGGTGGCGCTTTGAGTGCCATTGGCTTGTGTATCCAAGAGGAGATAGTTGAATTCGTTGAAACCGGTGTATGCGACATCACCGAGCCAGAAGAATGCTGCGTCGTCCACGGTGGGGATGCTGAAGGTGTATTCACCGGTGGTGGGAGCGAAGAAATAGCCTCGATGGTTCAAGATCATTTTTTCGTGGTCGAAAGGGCGGGAACTACCGTATATGGTAGAGGATTGGTGATAGGTGTTCCAAGCAAAGCCGCCGATGAAGTTGGTGACGCCCGTGTAGTTTGGAGTCACGGTCTTGTAGTTCTCGGCATCGAGACCGTAGTTTGGAGAGTGGAAGTCCCATTGTGTGCTGGGGAGACCGGGGTAGTATGCGAATTGGAGGCCGGCGTTGTTACAAGAGGTGTCAGGGAGAAGAGAAGTGGGTGTTACAGTGGAAGAAGTCATGCTAGTGGACGAAGCGGAAACGATGGTTGATAAAGCCTGAGTAGTGCTCGAGGAGATTGAGGATGAGCTGGATGAGCCGCAAGCAGCATAAGCTACACCATGATCAGTCGTGTTCGAGAATGCATAACTGTAGCCAACGGTATAGTGGTCACTGCCATAGTAGTATCCCTTGTTGGTGTTGTAAGTCGTGTTCCAAGCCATAGTGTAGAGAGAGCAAGTCTGTCCAAGAGCAACACCGTTCTTGTAAAGGAGATATGTAGTGAAGAACTGGCAAGTCTTGGGCTTGCCCTCAGCAGGAGGATGGGCCAAGTTGTAGACATTCTGGGCCGAACATGCTGAAGCACACAAGTTGGCATCAAAAGGTCCTGAGGTGAAGAACTTGGACTGCATGAAAGTGTCGCGTCCAGAGCAGTCCAGAGGAGCGTTGATAGTAGCATCACCAAGGTCGACAGGCTGGTCGTATCCAGCAGCAGGAGTGATTGTCTGGTTTACGTAGCCGTTGGATCCAGCAATGACAACTTGGAATTTGTTGCGCCATTGTCCAGCGTTGAGGGCATTGGACTTGAGGACAGGACCTCCCCAGAACACGCACTTGATCTGAGTAACCGAGGACGGCGACAAGCACGAGGCGTCATTAGGATCGACTAGACCTAATGTTAGTATGTTTTCTGGTTTGCAAGGAACGTGGTTCATACCAGATGGATCGCGCTCGAAGTAGATGTTGAACGAAAGACATCCGTTGATCTTGTCGCACTTCTGCGAGCACAACTGAGTGTCGTACGACTTCAGCAGCTGGAAACCCATATATCTACTCTTGGGTTAGCACAATGTACAGTATTCTGTTATTGAGTTGAGAAACATACCCATAAGCGTTGTTTGAGGCCTGAAGGTTGGTAAAAGTGTTGACATAACCAGCAGGAGTAGGTGCGGCAGAAGCGACACTCGAGTAGTACCCATCGGCCAAGAAGGCAGAAGCCGTATCCGGACTTGAGTTGTAAGAGATACCAGTGGGCTGAGGTACACAAGTCGAAGCGGCACGCTTGTCAAGAGCAGTACTGCTTGCTGCGGCAACAATATCGGACGAGACAGATGCTGCGGCCTGACTCTCAACGTATGAAACTGTAGTGGCAGATGCTGTAGTTGTAGGAGCATCGCCTGTGATGTATACGACAGGGATAGAAGGGGTAGGGACGGGCTCGGCAGCCAAGATCATATCCATATCAAAGGTCTGGGCATTGGCCAAGGCGATGCATGCTGCGAGAGCAGCGGCGACACGCATTGTTGCGGATTGGAGGAGGGAAACTGGAAGAGAATAGATCGATGGAACGACGGTCGAAAAGTGTGATCAGATAGGAGATGGGGATCGCACGATAGAGATAGACTGATGATGTGGTAACTAACTCGAGGAACCATAGAGATATATATACTTGTTGATGGTGGTAGATGCAGATACCGCGGACCTGCATCTAGACCTATCTACTAGCCATTACATCGTGGATAGTTGATTCTTGACTAAACCTTGTGGCGCTTGGTAGAGGTAAGAGTGTGTATCTCAAATGCGAAGAGCAGAGGCGTGAACCTCAGTTTCTAACGATGGTTCGATGCACGTTTCGTGGTTCGCCGTTGAGCTGTTATGAACGAAGAAGCGCCACGAGATGACGGTTGTAGCGGCAATCATATTCAGACATCAGGTACAAGCACCTTCCTCAAGGATATGATCCATCATAGGTGAAGCTAGATCGTGTGTCTGATCGTGAGCGTATGAACATGTCTTCCCCTGTGGTCTGTCCAACGACTTGTGGATATAGCCGGCTCCTGGATACCATCACGGCAAGGCCAATATGACGACGCGCTTATTACGATGTCGAGGAGGCTGGTGGTAGTGGAGTCAGAAAATAGAAGTGGCCAATGCTTTCAGGGCCAAAGAATGCCCAGCACCTTCGGCTCCAACTCCTCCTCTTGTACACAGAGCCCTACAATCCATCCAGAAACAGATTCGACAGCGAAGTTACACTTGTCAAGTGAGACATCTTCATCTCTGGCTCTGCGTGGGAGTAGATTTGAATGCACGCGACACGGTATGAAGACATGGTTGTCCTTCGAAAGCAAGAAAGCTTCTGTACCATACAAAACTCAATCTCGCGAAGAGAGATTGTTCGCGACTATGAATAGCGTCTAGGCTTCGCAGTATCACGATACCACGAGCCCAGAACCAAGGAAAGAGCGATCCATGTAGTAAGCCTCAAGGTAATGCGTAGACCCTATGTATAGTCATCGAATTTCTATAAATCTTAGAATGAGCTAGGTCAGAATATGCTGTGACGTAGTGAAGACGTCTGACAGATTCTCCGATATGAACTCACATTAACATGTATAGACAAGTCGACTGTCTCATCCTGAGGCACATCTGCGTTGATGCTGTTGTCGAAAGCCGTTGTGGTAGCAACATGAAGCGAGGAAGAGGCTTCTCGAATGTCTCAGATGGCGTCCACTGGAGCTATACCCCTTACAGTATTGCTTGTAGGGCAACACAGCTGGTTTACTGTCTCTCCCTGACTTTGTGAGGAAAGTAGATCTGGATACGCCTGAGCTGCTGTTTCACCTTGTGGTCTCTTGACCCTTACCATTTGACTATTTGGGATCGTATTGAGGGCATCAGACTGACTCGGTACAAAGATATCCCGACATGGCGTTCTCCAAGAGAGATTGACGATCAAGAAAAAGAGCTCGCAACGACGCTTCAAGTTGTCCACTAAGAGTGGCTTATCTTGAGTTCCCAATAGAATAGTTTGCTCGTCGGAGTATGGTGCGTCACGATAACAACATCCGTTGTCTGGGAGAATCCAGCGTTTCTCTACCTGGGTCAGTGTTGTGGTTCTGGTGTTGCAGTGGGCGAGTCTGTTTGCGAGAGGGAGTTTATCGAAAGTTGAAGTGTTGAAGTCGGAGAGATATGTAGGGATCGACAAGATATTCGGAGATTTCTTGATGCAGATGCGGGATCTGCAACGCTTCTCCGTCCCGGAAAGATGAACGCATCAGCATGGTTACACAAGTGTCACCGGATTCTTGAGCTGACCAAGTAAACAGGCAGAGAGAGAGACATACAGATCGGCTGTTTTGATGGGTCGCTGCAGGCTTCATGCCCAACTCAGGTGATATGGTGCAAGTAAGACGAGGTATGTCGAAGATCTGTGATGATCATCACTCCGCAATCACATGCAACAACATGGATGTGTTCCTGCAGACATCGGCCCCATGTAGAAGTCCGAAGTAATTTTATACTCAACAGCCAAGGACAAGATTGATCGAACACCAACTCGCTCTCTCTTCGAACAGACCAAGTCCTTCGTTCAAATACCTACCACAGACATCACAGGACGAAAAAGACAAACAGCAGTCATGGCCGCTCTCGCATCAAACATTGTCAGCAACCCGTGGTTCTTCGAACCTCTCCAGATCTTCGCAACTCTGGGTGCCGCCGTCAACTTCGGTGGTTCAGTACTGCAATCGCCTCTGATCATGCCCACTGTGACCGACCACGTCGTTGGAGTACCAATCCACTACACAGCTCAGCAAACCGCCTACCTCCTCCACAACAGCGAGCACTTCTTCCCTCCTCTCAATGCTCTGTGCTCGCTCTCCAACCTCATCCTCACAAGCACCGCATTCCTCCGCGCCCGCGACGGCAACCTCATTGCCGAGGCCAAGTTCCCCAAGCTCGCTGCCGCTTTTGGCTTGAACGTCGCAACCACGGCTTGGGCATTGTTGATCCAGGTCCCCATGAACAAGAGAATGACCAGATTGGCCGAGATCCTCAAGGCCGGTGTTGCCAATGGCACCGACAAGGATAGCAGACAGAAGGCTGCTGAAACCGAGTTCAGAGAGCTGCAGTTGAAATGGCGCAAGCTGAACTACGGTCGTGCTGCCATCATGATCGCCAGTGCTGTCGCTGGTGCCCTTGCGCTGGTCGCAAAGCCCTAGAAAGTTGTTGGAGAAATCATGATGTCGTTGTTTTCTGTTGTCGTCGTTTCCTGTGGGGAGCCGGGAGTTTTTTTCGGAGAAGAGCAGGGCATAAATATTAATGCAAAGATGCATAGAGTTTGACCTTTCTCTTTGCTTCCTAACCTCCGCTCCTTCTTCCTCTTTCTTGATGTTGGATATCAGTTGTTGTATGCTTGTTTTAACACCGAGTAGTATCCCGATCTTTGCGTCGTAGCTTCCGTAATACTCTCGAGCACCAAAAGACGCGGACCTGCTTTCGTCTGTCCCAGGCTGCAACCCATGCAACATCGGACTCGAAGTCATCCGTCACCTTAGGGTCTAGGGAAGGCCGATTATTGCTCATGCTTTCTGAGTGGTAGTCGGTATACGGAATGGGCTTCTCCTTTCTGACCTCCCTGGCTTTCACCAGCTTGCGTGGTGTTGATCGCAAGTACAAAGAGTCTCTGCACAGATTCCACATGTTGAAGTTCAGATCAAGGTGAGTAGCGATAAAAATACAGAAGGACAACCCTACTATTGCAGTGCGAACTTATACTCCTCTTCGTTTTCTTACATTCACGATCAATCAGGTTTTCAAGCATCAGATTATGGTGCAACCCTAAAGAGCCATTCCGGCTGATCGGCCTCTTCTATCGTGTGTAGTAGTATAAAAGTTGGCAGAAGAATTTCATGCCTTGCCACGTTTCACATTCTGCTTACTCCCGAAGACCATCTACGGACCGAGGGTAGCACAATTGTCTAGATGACAGACGAGCCACTTATTTTGATGCATAGCTTACTGCCCAACACATGTGAATACTCTCGAAGATCTCCATGCTTTTGGTCCTGATCACGAGGATTATTTGTCAGAGTGTGTACCACAACGCCCATTACTGATTCCAACAACGAAAACTAGATCCGGATGTGCAAGCTACTTTGCCTGGATGGTTCCCGGTTTGCTATATGTGGCATCCTTGTCAATAGGCTGCATGAACAGCATTTCAAGATTTTGAACAGACATGACGATGTTGATATACGATTTGTTCGATTAAAGAATAACACTAATTTGTGAAGAGGTATAGTTGTAGGTGGACCGCCATCTCATTATTCGTGAGGGTCCAAAGCCGCCATAATAATCATCAAGAATCAAACAACAACTGTAAAAGTCAGTTGGGTAGAGGTATTTAGGCACTTTGCACAATGGCTACCATTAACTTCTCGTAGTCGCCTCTTGTTTCTCCGCGTATGCGGTCAGCTAGATCGCGCTGGAAGAAGTGTCTGTAGGCGCCTCGGGCTTGTGACATGCGGTGTTTGTCCCAGTGAATTCTCACGATCCTGTTCACCAGAAGGTCGTCCTTGGTGCCCATGCCCGCCATAGCGGCCTCGAGCAGTTGGGCGTCGTGCTTGGCGCGATCCTCTGCGTTGAGTAGGATGTACATAAGAGCTTCCTCCATGTGGCCGCTGAAGTTCTTTTTCAAGACCTCTGCGAGCTCGCGGTGGTATTTTTGGCGGTATGCTTGGGAGATGGCACGAAGCTGACCGTCGCTACGCTGGGTGATGATGGCGCAAACAGAGACCTGATCGGCCCCAATCTTGCTGCCTTCAGTAGCCCGATAGAGTTCGGTGATATCGGCCTCAATTTGCTGAGGGATGACAGGAGACGATTCTTCGTTGCGACGTGCTGCCAGAACCATGTCGAAAAGTCTCTCTGTTTTCATGCTTAGGTCCGATTTGACATCAGACTCGAGAGATTTATGGTAAACATGATGGTAATGAGCTTTGATGGCGTTCATGTCTGCATTGGAGCGGCCTAGGAGCACATCGTTGAGTATACTCTCCTTCGTGCCGAATCCCTTGATCGCCTTGTTTGCGTTTAGAACGTCTTGCTCGAGTGGACCGCGTGCTATGGCCATGAGACCATCACGGAAGTAGCCGGAGGTTTCGGACTCGATATCCTTGAGTAGGTCGCGACGGTGACGCTGGTTGAATGCTTGACGGACGCCAGCAGCTTGAAGAGGATCCAAGGGTGCAAGTATTGCAATAAGGGCTTTCTCATCGGTTCCAAAGCCCTTCATGGCTTTTCTCAGGTCGTCGGCTTGCCTAGACATGTCCATGGGCGCGACTTGGCCAGGGACGTAGCCCGGCGAGGGTGGGGCGGGCGGACCACTACCGTATTGCGCCGGGGCACCATACTGTGGCTGACCGTACTGACCGGGAGGGGGGCCTGGCGGGGCACCGAACTGTCCTGGAGGAGCTCCGTACTGTCCTGGTGGGGGACCAGGAGGGGCGCCAAACGATTGCGACGGATGGTGACCCATAGGAGGGCCTGGAGGTGCACCGTAGCCACCATGCTGCTGCGGGTATGGTGAGTGGCCTGGAGGAGGACCGGGCGGTGCGCCATATGGTTGCTGCTGTTGGTATGGGGGTTGTCCCTGGGGAGGATACTGTTGGCCGTAGCCCTGCTGAGGATATCCGTAACTCATACTTTGTGTTGTGGTGACCTTGAGAGCAGCCTTAGGTGGGAATATGATGAGGCTGTCTTGACAGCGGGCTGCAGCTTCATTTATGTCATTTGCGCCAACTGCCAAGGCGACCTTGTGCCGGAAGGATCGGACGACCCAAGAACGATACGCGCTCACAAGGATGACTGCGCCGCTGCACCGCCGACAGTTGCATCGCCAGTTATGGACGAACGGTTTGTACAAAGAGGCTCATGATTCACATGGGTTGCCTTTTGGAAAGCTAAGGCGATCTGATTGGAGCGCGTCACTACCGCGCATCTGGTTCATCAGCCACAGCACAGCCGAGCAATCTAACCTCATCAGGTATGCATTGGACTCTGGCTCTCGATCAAGCGCGACTGAACGTTGATACAAGGATTGCAGAGTAGGACTGTGACCATTTGCCATTCTCCGGCATACAGAGTGGCAAGCAGATAGGGAAATGATAATGAGAGCTCTTCTGAAGTTCTGCACATGGCAAGGCTCACAAGCCACTAGGGTACAGTAGCGGGGTTAAACTTTGGATGCTCTTTCCGTTGAACTTAGACCGCACTGGCGCATTGGTTATGCTTTCATATTGGAAGCGTGGCGTGGGCGATACCAAGAGAAAGCTCGACATGTAACTGACAGACAGATAAACGCGACAAAGAGACCCGCAACAGAGCACGATACTAGCTCGGCATGGGATTAGGCGTGACAAGAAGTCGGGTTTTGAGGTGTGGGGTACTGCTGCCGAGACCATCTATCTAACGGCTGCGCGATGAGATGAGACGAACAGCTCAAGGTGTTGGTACGTGGAAGACGGGCTTACATGATCTTAGAAAGAGGCGACGGACACGGAATGGGGTTCAAACATGAAGATTACTAACGGCAGGCAGATAGTGGAAGTGCAGGAGGGAGCGGATGTGGTTTCTTGGGAGCGTGAGATGATGACTTGGCAAGCACGGACCGCTGGACCGGTGCACCGGCATGTGGCAGCGCATTTGATTGATCAAGTGCTCGTTTCGTCTTTCGTCTCGTCTTGTGCTCGTTGTCTTCTCCTAGGATCTCCCTCACCATCTACTTCTCCCGGGCACTTGAACGTCGTGCCAACGACAGACTCTCGGAACTGGCAAACGACCCGTGTCAGACTGCAGTCACAGCCGCAAGTGCGGGCTAGATTGAGCAAGAGAGAGCTCAGTGCTGGTCGCAAACAAACAGCTCGTGCTCCGACTCGGTCTCGCAGTCGCAGAACAGATGGACTGAAGACGCGTACGGAAGCTCTTCAGATGAGGCACCATGTCGTATAACCGCCCAGGAAATCGGCGCCAGTCGCATGGTCAGCAGCAAGCGCAGCAATATGCCCCGACCAATGGAACACCCGACGCCCACCGACAAGCTCTCCAGTCTTCGTGGTCCACGCCCGAATTGACCGGCTACACCCCTGGCGGTCCCGTCCAGCAGCCCTCCTACGCCGACTATGTCCATCCGTCGCAGTCTTACTACCCCCAGGGCGACCAAGTTCAGCCGCAATCTGCCTATGCCGAATTCAACCCTCAGGCCTACGCAAATGTTGGCTACAACCCTGCAGCTTACTCGTCACAACCTCCACCTCAATCACCGCGCGCTCCATATTCATACGCTCCGTCTGCCACTTCTCCTCCGCACTCGGCCGGTTACCACCAGACCCAGCATCGCTTCTCGCAGCCCATTCCTATGCCTGAACCCGGCCAGCCTTATACATATCCCGATTATTCCCAAGACCGCCCGTCCTACTATCCTCCCCCGCCTCCGCCGCCCTCACATGTTTGGTCGCCGTCAAATGGTTCACAGCCTGCCCCATATGGAAATGTGCCATACGCTCAAACTACCCCGACGCCCGATGAACTGAACCTCCCCACTCCACCTGTGCATCCTGGTTACGGTTCATATAATTCTGCTGTCTCTCCTCAATTCTCCCCTAATTATCTGCCTTCCCCTTCTGGACCACCGCCTCCACCGCCAGCTCATGCCCATGCTCATGCTCCACAAAGAAGCAACACATTACGCCATCCACAAAATCGCCCTCTTCCAGGCCCACCAGAACCGGATGTCGAACGTGATTATTTCCACCAACCCGGCTTTCGTGAGTCTTATGCAACCGAGCAGGAAGCTCAGGAAGATCTCTTCAATCAAGTCGAGAGTGCTGTGCTCAATGCCGGTGCTGCTTCGAGTGCGCGACGACAAAGTCCGCAAGGACAATTGGCATCCGATCGTCCACAGCCCCTTTTCTCTCCTAGAAGCAATACAACGCCCACCACCCAACCATCTCGAGACAGCATGGCGATTGCAAGCATCATCAACGAGTACAGCGATGAAAGTGATGTCGAGGCCTTGGCTGGTCTGGAGGCGATGCGCATGGCGGAAGCTCAGGAAGCAGACGGAAATCGAGGCAGTGCTCTCTTCGGTTATTACGGTTCTTCCTTGGCGAATCTCTCTAATGAAGCTGATGACACCGAGATGCCTATGGATATGAGTACGCTTAGCGGGGGTTATGATGCCCACATGTCCTACGGAGGCGACCCGAGTATCTTGGCTGCAGGTCCTGATGCTAATGGAATTGCCTCCTTATCGGCTTCAAACTCTTTGCGACGCTCTGTTGGCTCAAGCAATCCGGATAGCATGTATGATCATGCTATGAGCCTACAGACTCGTGGACCGACAGTTGCTCGTGTTGATGCTGGTGATACCGGAGGTTTGACGGATCCAAACGCCCTCAATCGTAGACAGAGCTTTGATGAGGGCGACGAGTACAGCCTTACAGATAACGTTCTCCAACCTGGCGAGCCTCCGGACATGTTCTTCCACCCTGGCCTCTCAACACACAACCACGATAGGCCTCTGCCTCCACCTCCCATCGTCTCTGACAATGCTGTCCCACGTCTCAACACGAGTTTGTTCCATCAACGCTCAAACTCCCTCTCACAGGCTCAGTATCGCATGACTCCTGACGGCTATACGCCATCTACATTGGACAGCGGCGCTGGCACCTTTCCGCGATCTGCCTCCCTTCTCAATCACAGCCAAACACCACAGGTACTTCAACCTGCGAGGTCGAAAACAGATGCGGAGGAACGCCGACTCAAACTGGGTTACCGAGCTTCCATCTACAACACTTTCGACAACACGCCTGCCGCAAGCACTGTTGCTCTTGATCTACCTAGCCTGCCTACAAAGCGATTCAACCCTTCAAAGCTTGGCGGGTCCGATTTCAAGAAGTGTGAAGAGCCTTGGGCGTTGAGCTCGATTCTCCAGTGGCTGTTCCTTGTTGCAGATCCTGAGAAGATGACCGAGTTGAAAGAGTCAATGGTCAAAGAAGCTCTTGTTGCACTTTTTACTAACAAAGTTCCTACCATGAACATTGCCGATGCTGAAGTCTTGAGCAATCGCGTTGTCGAGAACATGTATGCTTCCAAAACACTTGTTCCCGTTGAAGAATGGGTCAAGCTCAGCTCAGGACACATGAGTGGCGTCATTTTCCAATTGACACTAAACGGGTGCTACTCGCATACCGTTCACAATCACATATTCCCAGGTCGTTGCTACGCTCATCACTGTCAACGTACCTTGAAAAAGGTCAATCTCCAAACTGTTTCGACTCGAGCTTCGGAGGATTGGGCAACTTTCTACAAGCTCAAGAAAGAGGACGTCGAGGGTCATGACAAGAAAGAAGTTGAGATGCAGAACAATCTACACGAGATTGTGCAGACCGAAGAGGGTTTTATGGGAGACCTCGATGTGATGATCCGGTTATACCGCGATCCTCTGGCCACTGCCAACCCGTCTATAATCAGCCCAAACCGTCAGGAGAGATTCTTGCGAGATGTCTTCAGCAAACTTGATCTAGTCAAGAAAGCTAATGTCGAGCATCTACTACCACAGCTCAAATATCGACAACAAGAGCAAGGGCCCTGGGTCAAGGGATTTAGCGACATTTTCAGGCAGTGGATCCGCAAGGCCAAAACTGCTTACATCGAGTATGCCACAGGCTTCCCTAGCGCCAATTCTTTGATGCGACAAGAGCTTGAGAAGAACATCAGTTTCCGCAACTTTGTTGAGGCGGCGAGAATGAATAAACTCTCGAACAAGCTTGGTTGGGACAATTACCTTAAGGCTCCTATCACAAGGTTGCAGCGTTACGGTTTACTATTGCAAACCGTCCACAAAAACATGCAGCATGACTGCGAGGAGAGGACGAATCTGGCTACTGCGATCGAGGAGATTCGAGCTGTCACTCTGGAATGCGACTCCCGTGTTGCTGATCAGCAAAGAAAGGTCGACCTCTCTGATCTCAGTCAAAAACTCTTGTTGCGGCCTGGAATGGCATCCGAGGTTGAGCTCAACCTGACATCTGTTGGACGAGAATTAATTTACCAAGGAGACCTACAAAGAATGGGCACCAACCGTTTCACATGGCTGGAATGTCATGCCCTTCTGTTCGACCATTATCTCGTTCTCGCCAAAGCTATCTCGGTACTCCAAAAAGGTGCACCCAACAAAATAGAGAAGTACGACGTCTCGAGATTGCCAATTCCCATGGATTTGCTCGTCTTGGAGAACATCAACGAAGAAGCTGTGGTCAGGTCCTCGTACGTCAAAGGAATCACATCCGTCACTCCTTTGCCATCAAGGCCATTACCGTCTAGCCCAGATCTGAGTAAGATGAGTCGCATCACCACGGCTTCATCAGCTCACCCCACTCTGGCTTCTGTCAATACAGGCTCGTCGATGACAAGTCTGAACAGCGTCGCTTCCGCGCCGTCGAAGCTTTCCAGCACTACAGTGCTTGATAATAACAAGGACTCAGAAAAAATCATGTACCCGTTCCGTATCAAGCATTTGGGAAGTAAGGAGCCATATACGCTCTTTGCTGCCACAGCAGGCAGCAGAAGTGAATGGTACAACAAGATCATCGAAGCCAAGACCAAACATGCTGCTGCTCTCTTTGCTCAAAACGCCGAGCCTTTCCGTCTGAGGGTGATTGCCGATTCTGCGTTCTACTACGATTCGAATGCAAACACAAAAGATCAATATGGTGTCAGTATAGGAGGCAAGCCAGTCATAATCAAAGGCACTCCTCTGGACCGTGCTGTCAAAGAAGTCGAAAATAGATTCAAGGCTAGTGGTCGTCCGGCTCCGATCTGTAGAGCGAGAGTCAATTGCGCTACCAGCTTCACAACATCATATCCTGATACGAAGCATATGGTTGCTGTAGGTACAGATTTCGGCGTCTACTGCTGCGAGATGGACAACCCTAGAGGCTGGTTCCGCGTAAGTTCTATAGAGACTCATAAGATTCAGAAAGCATACTGACGTGCACAACAGGCTATTGCAGGCAGCAAAGTTACTCAGGTCGCTGTGCTTGAGGAGTTCAACTTGTTCTTGCTCCTTGCTGATAAAGTCCTCTATGCACACCATCTCGATGCGGTCTGCCAGCCTCTGTCCTCCGGTGCAGCCGAGACTTCGTCCTCACGTAAGGCTCCGCAACGCCTTTCTGGTAGTAGAGACGTGGGTTTCTTCGCCGTAGGACGCATGAAGGATCGAACTCTGGTCTTTTACAAGAAGAAGGATGGAATATCGTCGACTTTCAAGGTCTTGGAGCCCATCTACCAGAAGTCGACCGAGAAGAAACGCGGCATCTTCAAACGAGGAAACACCGAGTTCTTCCGTGATTATGACGACTTCTACATCGGCACTGAATGTCACGGCATGAATCTTTTCCATAGCAGTCTCGCTATCAGCTCGGATAAGGGCTTCGAGGTGCTCACTTTAGACAAGAAGCAGCCATGGAGTGTACCGGATTGGAAAGCTCCTGAGGTCAGCAACATCCTACGCCACGTCGAAAAACAGGAGACTCTAGGCATGCTCCGACTCACCGATCAAGAGTTCTTACTCTGCTACAACCTCTGCGCAGTCTATGTTAATAAGCATGGCGAGATCAGTCGTTCAGTGGTCATGAACTTTGTTGCCAACGCAAAGAGTGCTGCACTGTATGGACCGTATCTCGTTCTCTTCGACAATGAGTTTGTCGAAGTGCGTAATGCACAGAATGGTCGCCTCAAGCAGATCATCGCTGGAAAGGACATCAAGTGTCTCGACGACGGTGGAGGCGGTACTTTGAGCGGCGGCAGTACCAATACCGGAATTGTGAACGGTGTCGTCGGCTATGGTGCTGCTAGCCGCACCATCAAGATCGTCATGCAGCACCCTGCACTTGAGAAGACGCAGATCGTTGTGGAGATGGTGTTGAACAACGAGCAGAAAGAGTAGAGCGGAACATCCATTTTCATTGCATGGTTTCGAATTCCCTTGTTTCTGTTTCATGATGGTGGACGAATCTTGGCGGCGGTTCTTTGATCTAACTTCTTTTCTGTATCTGTTGGATGCTTTTTCCTGGCCGTCTCAATGTTTTCACCTGGAAGATACCTCTATTCATGTACTTGGGCGCTGCATTTAAAGCGGAGCGAGGCGTTGCTTATTGAATCTGTTACCTGCTCATATCCGGCTATAGAGACACGTTCTGAAGTATCAGAGGCAATTCTCCATGGGTGCACGACAAATCTGCTCGGAGTACGAGTATGGAGCTGAAACTATCCAAGGCAGTGAAGCAGTATGATCAGCCCCGCAACTTGACGGTGGATGGCTGCAGCATGCATGTCAACGGTCGTTCAGGGTCCAGCACGAGGGGAAAAAAAAACATGAGCGAAAACGCAAAGACTCGATCAAACCGTAGTCGTGGTTGCTGGACACGCGGCCGACAATGTCTACTGAGAAAAACACTGGGGCCAGTTTGATGATGCCGGTTTGGTCGGTTCGAAATCAGGAGGATCGTCGACGAGTCGCGCACATCATGGTGCCCCTCAGGGCTCACGGGGCGCAGGCTTCGTCAGAGGAGGATCGATTATCATAACCGCCCTCGTACTTCTTCACGTCTGTCATTCACATTCATCCTTTTCCATACTGTACATATTTCTTTCTCCCTTGGCACTCTCTGCTACCTATTTGTACTGGCCATGATCTGAACAGACCACTCTCCCGGCTTGCCGCGCAATCAGCAACTCCAACTCACCACTGTCGCATACTCAACCCACTGGCTCGTCGGCCTCAGACCTATACCATGACCACTCAGCGACGACTGTCGCCCCTCCTCTTCGCTCTCTTCCTGGTGTTCTTCTTCTTCATAATCTTCCACACAACACATCTCACTACATCCTTGCGACATGTACCGAAAGTGATAGGGCTGAGCGAGGATGAAGGGCCAGAGCCCGAAAACGTCCCCCTGGAATCACACGAGTCCAAGAATATGCATACATTCGCAAATCCGAATCCAGCTTTTGTCCCTGGTACCCCAAAGGATCCTCATGCGGAATACACGAAAACCTTGGTGATAGGGCGAAAGAAGGAGGAGAACACACTTTGGGTGGATACAGAATTGGGGGACATGCTCGCTCCCAAGGGACCGCTACGGACTGCTTTCTACGTGGTAGACGACAAGACTGCAGAACTGCACACTCCAAAGAACAAGGGACATGAAGCGATGGTATACCTTTCCTACATCATCGACAACTACAACAATCTCTCCGATGTCAGCATCTTCATGCACGCACACCGCTATGCCTGGCACAACAACGAGATCATGGACCTCGACTCTGCACAGATGATTCGCAATCTGAACCCCAATCATGTCATCCGACATGGCTATGTCAATCTCCGCTGTCATTGGTCTCCTGGCTGTCCTGCGGAAACCAGTGGTATTCATCCTGGAGCGCTGGTCGCCAATGCCCAAAGGCAGGAAGAAATGATCATTGCTGAAGCCTGGAGCGAGATATTCCCTCTGGACCCTATACCACCTACACTATCGCAGCCCTGTTGTGCGCAATTCGCTATCAGTAGGGAGCGCATACAGGCTGTTCCTCTGTCTAAGTACATTTACTACAGAGACTGGCTTCTGAAAACACCGCTCTCCGATAGTTTATCGGGCAGAGTATTCGAGCAGATCTGGATCTTTATATTCGGAGGTGTCGCAGTGGATTGCCCAGCCATGAACATTTGTTACTGTGACGGGTATGGCTATTGCTTCGGCGGCCCGGAGAAGTACGACGAATTCTTCGATTTGCGCTATATCCTCAGAGACCACGAGATTGAGGCGCATGAGATTCGCAAGAACGAGGCTTTGATCATGGAAGCCAAATCTGAAGGTCGGATACCGGAAGAGACTGATAATCTGGTTATTCCGGAACCTGGACGCAAAGAATGGATCCACGACGAGATCGAAAAGCTGCGTTGGGAGCTCGGAGGACGAAGGGCCGAGGCGTGGAATAGGGGACGGGATCCTCGGAACCGTGCTAAAGAGGCTGGTCGAGAGTGGAAAGAGGGAGATGGTTTTTAAAGATTTATGATCGAACTTGGAATTTCAGAGGCATAGCATAGTACGGAGACATAGATGTTTGGCGTTGTAAGTGACTGTATACACTTGAGGAGATTCACATCTAGGTTATCATTGTGCATATCTGTATATGTTAGAGGCGAAACATGAATGCTCCGGCAGCCTGAGGCAGTAAGGCTTCAAGCCCACGTACAAAAGGGGAAATTGGTCGGCGGCTCCGTCGACTCGGGCCGTGACTTCTCTCCACCCTCGGCTGCAGCTGAGCGTGGAGACAGAGGCTAAATGTGGGTGACGCAGCCAAGAGGCGGGATGCCTCGGTTCCTTGTGACTGGGAAGGGACAAATTAATACACGATGACAATGCAAACCTCGGGTGCTGATGCCCCAGATTGTGCCCGTACTGCTGCAAGTAAGCAACAGATAGTCTCTACTGTTTCCCCTTCTTGACCGTCTGCATCTTCCTCCCCCAGCCTGTCACTGTCGCTGTCAACGTTTGGGTGGTTCTTGTCTTGTATGTGCCTGCTCGATTCGTTCTCGGAGTCGCCGAACGCGCCGCCCTTTCTCCACTCAGTCTAGATGACCACCAGCTGACCTTGTCCTTGAAGATCAAATAAGCACCTTGTTCTTTGCGATACTGCGATTCCATCCTTTGTAACCTCTCCCTACTACCGAAGACCCCGGACTACAAACAACATGTCGATACCCACAGCTCTCGCAAGAGCCAACGAGATCAGGGCCCCGCCCCCACCTGGCGCTCCTTACAGTGTTGCCCTCGAAGGCAGCGAAGAGTCGGGACGTAGCAAGGTCTACAGACATTGGAGATTCAAGGACGGTCTGCTTCACACTCTGGATCCCCAAGTATGCACCGTGTTGAGCTTCTCAAGGTAAACATGCTTACAAGAGCGACCAGATCACGTCTGCGCACGACTTCTTCGAGAGGACAGGTACGTCTTTCACCATCACTCGACATGCTTGGTTGCTTCTTCATGTCTAACTCGACACTCTAGCCAACCGCGTTCCTAATGCAAGATGTCTCGGACATCGCCCTTACGATCCCATCACAAAGACCTTTGGACCCTATGTTTGGGAAACATATGGACAGGTTCAAGAGAGAAGAAAGAAGTTTGGTATTGGTATGGTGCACCTCCACCATGAAATTGGAATTACCGGTAGACAGCACGGTGTCGGTCTTTGGTGTCAGAACCGCCCTGAGTGGCAGATCGTTGGTAAGTCCAAAGCACTCTCAGCTGTCGCATATCGAATACGCGCTAATTCCACTAGATCTGGGATGCATGTCTCAGTCTCTGTACACCGTCTCTCTTTACGACACCCTAGGACCCGACACAACCGAGTACATCATCAACCACTCGCGACTGGCTACTGTTGCAACCTCATTGAACCACATCCCAACTCTGCTCAAGCTTGCTCCTCACTGCCCTACTCTCAAGATCATCGTCTCGCTCGATCCTCTTACCTCGGGCTCGGAACTCCCAGGAACTTCCAAGGCCGATATTCTCAATGCTCTAGCCTCCGAAGCTGGTATCAAGGTCATTTACATTCGCGACGTCGAGGCCATGGGTGAGGCCAACCCTCGCCCTTACAACGTTCCCCAACCAGAAGACATTGTCACCATCAACTATACCTCTGGTACAACAGGTCCCCCCAAGGGTGTTGTCTTGACCCAAGCAAATGCTGTTGCCGCAGCTTCGGCCTCGATGACTCTAGTCGACATGCGTGATAACGATGTTATGTGCTCTTACCTACCGCTAGCTCACATTTACGAGCGCGTGACCGAGGGTTCTGCTCTGTGGGCTGGCAGTGCTATTGGATACTTCCACGGCAACATTCTGGAGCTTGTCGAGGATTTCAAGCTTCTCCGTCCTACCAGCTTGATCAGTGTTCCTCGTCTGTACAACCGCTTTGGTGGTGCCATCAAGACGGCAACCCTGGAAGCATCTGGTGTAAGAGGAGCTCTCTCAAGACATGTTGTCTCGACCAAGTTAGCAACCTTGAACAGCCCCGATCCTAAGCAGGCTACAAACAAGCACGCCTTCTATGATCGCATCTGGGGCAGGAAGGTCACAGCTCAGCTCGGTCTGGATCGTGTCAGAGCTATGGTGTCAGGTTCGGCTCCAATCGACCCCTCTCTGCAGCAATTCATGAGAGTAGTGTTCGGAAACAGCTTCCTGCAAGGTTATGGTCTGACCGAGACATACGCTATCGCTTGCGCACAGGTCGAAGGCGACATGACAGCCGGCAACTGTGGTGCAGTCATGCCCACGACCGAGCTGTGTCTAATGGACGTACCAGACATGGAGTACTTTGCATCCGACAAGCCATACCCTCGTGGCGAGCTCTTGGTCCGCGGACCTACTGTGTTCAGAGAGTACCTCAAGAACCCCGAGGAGACGCAGAAGACACTTCTTCCAGATGGCTGGTTCCGTACCGGAGACATTTGCTTAGTGGACGAGCTCGGTCGCTTCAAGATCATCGACCGCAGAAAGAACGTTCTCAAGCTGGCACAGGGCGAGTACATCTCACCCGAGCGTATCGAGAACGTCTACCTCGGTAACACTACCTGGTTCTCACAAGCATACGTGCATGGAGACAGCGACAGAGCATTCTTGGTTGCCATCTTTGGCATCCAGCCTGACACTTTTGCTGGCTTCGCAAGCAAGGTGCTTGGTAAGCAGCTAGGTGCAACCGACATCAAGGCTCTCGAGGCGGCAGCTCAAGACGTCAAGGTCCGCCATGCTGTTCTCAAGGAACTTGACAAGATTGGCAAGAAGAACAAGTTCAACAGTTATGAGAAGGTGCGCAATGTGCGACTGATGGTCGAGCCTTTTACTGTCGACAACGAACTCCTCACGCCTACGTAAGTCATGTCTGAAAAGAACAACAACTCAAGCAGCTAACACGAACAACAGACTCAAGCTCAAGAGACCCCAGACCGCGAAGAAGTACCGCGCCGTCATTGACGAGATGTACACCGAGGCAGAGGCACAGAGCAGTGCCAGAGCCAAGTTGTAGACGAAACGGATAATTGCATTGCCTATAGATCTGATTGATCTTGATCAACATTTAGCATAGAAAGTGCAAAGGAGCTTATCATTTAGTTCGGGTCAATAGCATTTTCACGATTTTCATGGTTCCACCACCAAGTCTCGTACAAATTGATAAACACGCAGTCCAGAAAATTTCGTGTTTGCATTCAGATGCTATGCTTATCCTACAGTTGTTATGGAGCCGCTGGAAGAAGAGCTCGAGATCCTCTAGACACCATGACTGCCTCAAGTCTCATCCAATCTACTCTTCTAGACGATGGCGATCGTTTGGACGGTGCTGGTGGATGCATCTTTCCGATCCAGAGGCCGTGGTTTGGGAGGAGACCTATAACCAAAACTATAGAGCGTTCCATTCTATGATGATGATGCGAATCTTGCCTTGCGAGCCTCGGCCTTTGCCCGGTCTGCCTCGCTAATTTGCGGCTTCTCCTTCTTTGCGGGCGCGGATGCAGCAGGAGCGGGTGCCTTTGCTTGGGTTTGTGCGCCTCCTCTTCTGCCTCCATCTCTACGGCCACCGCGTCTGTTGTTGTTGTCGTTGTTCTCGCGCTTGTTTTCGGTGTTCTCGCGCTTCTTGGTGG
This sequence comes from Aureobasidium sp. GC_Fusr_1, assembly GCA_026538705.1. Classification (NCBI taxonomy): domain Eukaryota; kingdom Fungi; phylum Ascomycota; class Dothideomycetes; order Dothideales; family Saccotheciaceae; genus Aureobasidium; species Aureobasidium sp. GC_Fusr_1. The sequence goes on from JALPCE010000219.1 coordinate 27,655, forward strand.
CGCCTTGCTGTTCTCCATCGGCGGGGGCGCCCCTCTTGCGCTCGCGACGCTCGGGGAGAGCTTCGTTGAGCTTGCCGGGCATCTCGGTGTTGCCGAAGCGCTTTGCGCGTTCCAGCGCCTTTAGGGCCTCATCTTCGTCCTCGTTCATGCCAAACTTCTTCGCGCGCGCCTTGCGCTTTTCAATCTCTTGGTCCAGGGTCGTCTTGGCGAGTCCAGAGGTAAAGTCGACGGCAGGCTTGGCCGACTCTTCTGGCTGTGTTTCTGAGGGTGCGCTGGCGTTTGCGGTCTCGGGTTGGGCTGTTGACGCGTCGGCGGCGGGCTGGATCACTGTGAGGTCGTCTGTCTGCGAGGGGTCGATGTCGGCTTGCTGGTTGGGCACGGCTTGAGGGTTTAGGGGCTGTCCTTGACCTCCGGCTGCGATTGCGACGGCGGCGGCATCTGTGGTTGCTTTGGAGGCTGCTGCTGCTGCGGGCTGGTCGTCCTCGTCCCAGTCGATTTCGTCTTCGTTCTTGGGCGCATCACCACTGGCGGTTTGCGCGTCGTGGTCTTGGAGTCGCTTGACCAGATCGGCCTTTTTGCCGGTGTGAGGGAGGTCGCGCTCCTTAAGCAGCGCCTCGAGGTCGGCGTTCTTCATCTTGGTGTACTCGGTCATCTTGTTCGCTTTTTTGTGTTCTGGGACGTGATTTTATGAGGGTCAATGGATTTTTTGAATAATGTCGATGATGGAATAGAAGCAAGAAGACGCGATTGAGTGGTGTGATGGGAAGTAATTGAATGAAACAGGGAGATGACAATAGCTGCACGCTGTTCACTCCCATAATGACGCGCCTTCCAGTAAACTCTCGAGTCATAATATTACATAAATTTATGCCGCACATCTCTGCTGTGCCTCCCACCCTGTCGATGAAATACATCTTGTTTCGAGGCAGCCACCAGGTACTATACCTACTTCCTGCTTCGTTAAGTGGTGTCGGGTATATTCGAGCTATCTAGGTAAGTTCTATGAGTGGTTTTAGTCCATCGGTTGACACATCCTGTCCAAAATCTTCTCATGCCAAATCTTCGTCGCAGACACTCAAGAACACCAGTGGAATGGCTGTGGTCTTGGAGTCAGTCATCCACTCGTATTGAGGCATTGACTACGTTGATAACTATCGCCTTAAAGCCTCCAAGATACTGCAGACGAGGCTGAACATCTCGAGCTTATCTGTTGGAAGGGTCGAAGCAAATGTTCTGTGTCGAGACCTTCTCACTCCAAGCCAGGCGTGTCTCTGACGCGTACAACATATTTCACTCCATGGTTCTTTCCTTCCCTCAGATTCTTCAGCGCCTTCTCTATGCCCAGCAACCCACCCTCGATTATCTCAGGACTGTGGACACGTAATTTGCCCTCACCGAACCAATGCCCCAGCAGTCTGGAGTAACAGTATCCGAATTCTGTTCCTCCGGCCAAACCCATTGCTCCATGCGTATCGCTCTTGTTCTTGAACCCAGCCCATAGGTTTCCAGCCATGGTCGTGTTGACATCGAAGCCCGGTGGAACGTCTTTTACTCCTGATGGTAGGACCAGACTGATGTGTCCTCCTCGCTGGAGCACCCTGCAGATGTTTGCGGATGAACCATGTTCACTCACGCAGTCGAAGGCATAGTGCAACTCATGCTCACCGAGCGCAGCTTTCATGTTTTCGACGAGCTTTTCGGCACCTTCTCTGTAGTCGAGAACCACATCGCCTTTGCTATTGTCGAGGAGTGGTTGTATTGCAGATGCTCCGGATCCTGCAACGCAAATGAGAGGATGGAAGTTTGCGTTGATGGCCAGTTGCACTGCAGCGGAACCTACTGCTCCAGAGGCGCCGTATATCACCAGAGGCATTGCTTTCTGTTCGTCTTGGGAACGCTGCCACATCATCGGTAATCTCAACATCCCGAAAAGACCAATAGATGCCATGTAGTATGCCATGGGCATTGCAGCGGCTTCTTCGAATGATTGGTCGCCAACATGGAATGTTGTATGATCCCAGACAAGAGCCGTCTCAGCATATGCACCATGGGGAGCACCGAGTTGATGTAAGGCCGCTACACGATCTCCAGGTCGGAACTCACGAACGCTGGAGCCAACAGTAGCAACGATGCCTTGAAAGTAGGGGAGTCAGCGAAGAGGGCGGTATTATATGATGAAGCTCTGGTCGAGATAATCACCTGCTACATCATCGCCGCTATTGGGACAGGAACCAATGGTGACCAGCATACCGGCAGGCATCTTCCAGTCCTTTGGGTTGCAGCCTGCTACTACCACATTGATGAGTATCTGATGTGGATCGAGAATTTCAGGTACTGGCACATCGTGAAGGGTGACATTTGTATCAGCGTCTATATGAGCTTCTTTCATCGTGACCGTTGTGCCTAGCTTTGACTATGGGTTCCAAGTCGTAAGAAGTAGTTGATACAGTAGGGAAGTGAAGGCAAGACTGTCATGGAAAACGGACTCTGTAGCAAAAACCCTGGGTCTTATCCCTCTTTCGCATGTGGTGGAGAGAGTCAGCATCCTTTGGACGTCGCACTACAAACCACGTTTTATTCAAGAACATTGACTGTAATTTGAGTTGTCCATCTCGTCATGTGTTTCACAGCTCCATTAGTCCTTACATCGATGCTCAAAGATACCTTGTGATAGACTGCCAGAGGTTGATGCCGGTTAGCCAGAGCGGGGTCTTGCTTTACGGTGGCTGACTTTTGTGTTCCCTTGATTACTATACCGAAACTCAAGTATATTGCACAAGGATGCTCTCTTGCAGAATCGACTGACGATTCGAAAGTTCGCTTTGCTTTGCGGTCGTCGAATACTCCTAGTTTGCGCATCATCCAACTATCTAACCACCCCACGGCAGAATCCAGCAAAGATGTCGGCAGCAGTAATGAGCTCCTCCATACCTTCAAACACACACTCCGCTCCGTCAAAGAACGACGTTCCCCCTCCCGAAGTCGATGTCAATGCCTATCCAACAGCTCAGAAACTGGTATCTCGTTGTCGTGACTTTTTCTCCGAAGTTGAAGACCTGTATATCATTCCTCCCACCCTTCTTGTCTCGCGCTGACATGAATCTGTTTTCAGTACACCAGGCTACGAGCTTGAAGCCTGTCTCAACAAGGACTACGGACCTGGTAACCCGGTTTACGAAGACCTATGTAATCTGACCCGTCAAGGTCTCAAAGAGGGCTGGGTCGCCAATTTCGAGCTTGACGGAGCAAAGTACAGACGCTCCAAAATTCTTCTTCCCAGTGCTGAAAACAGATTCTTCTCCATCACAACCGTGTACATTGAAAGTGAAGAAGAGGTATGTTAAGCACTTTCCCTACCACTGACCAGCATCCAGCAAGAAGCTTCATAACTGATCCGTTGAAAGTACTCGGGTCAATACCACTCTCATCCGTATGGCGAGATCAACTGTGTCGTACAGGTCGACAAGAGTGCCGAGTTGAAGGGTATGCAGGGTTGGCAGGGTGCCGGCTGGACATCACCAGGACCTGGCACGCATCATTATCCAGAGGTGCATGGAGGTGCTTTGGTTGCACTCTTCTTCTTGCCTGCCGGTAGGATCAGTTACAGGGCCAAGCCGGGTGACCCTCAACCTGCCAGTGTATGAAGATGATGACGTTTGGCGATGTGAGCCAGCGTCTGGATGTATTCGATCCTGTTCCGAACCATGAACGAAGAATATATACGCGGAAAACAACAAATCAAGCACGTACGGCCACAGTCAGCTGAAAACTGGGCATCCCGTCCGCTCTGCCATACATAAGCAGTTGAACGGCAGATTAGTACTACGGTGGGTGACCACGTGGGAATCCCTGCTGCTGTACGTTTTGCGCGTCATTTTTGCTACTCGAGTAGGACCGTGGATCCGAACAAGATGATGCTTCCTATATTTCGGTAATATGTGGGAATGTCCTTGGAAGCTGATCAGCAATGGTCAAGCAACAGCCAAGATGTCAACTTCCGAAAGATCGCTGCTTGATTCCTCGATAGTGGATCCCAGGTGCTATCATAATAAGAGAGCTTGATTGAGGAAAGCTTCCTCGTTTGTGACCATGCAGTACATAGCATGAAAATCAAGTTGCGCAGGAAACATAGTGTGAAATACAATTCATGAGCTTTAATTATTTTTTTACTATTTACTTTCAAGTGTAGGTATAATTTGGTGTGGACCAAAACCAATCGGGAGGCATTAAGCAAAATGTCGGATATCTAAGACAAGGAGTTCATGTTCGTGAGCCCAAGAGAGAAAGAAAAAGAGCGCCAAAAACCAAACTTCGCCCTCTCCTAATAGAGAGGACCAGCCACCCTTGACGTGCGTGAAGAAAGAAGACGAGGAGAGGGGAAACGGGGGTTAGCGAGATTACAAAAGACAAGTGCAAGAAGGGCAGAAAAGAAGAAAGGAACCGAAACAAAGTGCTACCTTCCCCAACAGCGAAGTTCCCGATTTCACTGTTCATTGAACGCAAGCAAGGAAAAGAACCAAGAAAGAGAACAAGACGACATCCTCATGGTGTAGCACTGACGCCCTCCATCTTCTCGGTCTCAGCATTGTTTTCTTCGCCGCTGCTTGCAACGGCTGAATCATTGGCCGAGTCACTGACGGCTGTGGTAATGTCAGCAGCTTGCAGCTGCTTTCTCAGCGCGGCCATTTCTTCGTCTCTCTTCTTGAGCATCTCGAAAGCCGTGGTCTTCTCTTGTTGCAGTAGTTTGATGTAGTTGATGGCGCTTTCCACAGTGGCAGCCTTTGAGTTTGCACTTCTGCCCTCCGCGGTGCTGTTGCCCTTGTCATCCTTGGAGTTGGCTTCCTCCTCTTCCTCGACAATTTCTTCTGTCTTGCCCTTGTCCTTTGTTTTGGGAAGCAGTGTTTGCATCTCTTTGATGGCTTCATTGATTCTGTTGCGTCGACCCTGCTCGGCCAGCTTATGTGAGGTGCGTTTCGAGGTCAAGCCTTGAGATAAAGAATCGGGATATGAAACGCCAGGGAGGCGAGTGCCTTCGAGCAGGTGGGTGTAGTTTGACTTTGATGCCAGGAGAATGGCTTGTTGAGCTTCACTAAGACCTGCATGTGATAGTCAGTAAAAGGACTGATTTGTGATCAGGATATATTGGTTGCACGTACCTCCTTCGGGAAGCAAAGGCTTGATGCTGGGGCTAATTTTTGGTCGGATTGCCGGGCTGACAAGCGCAGATGTCGTGCCGACACTGCCGCGCTTCTTTGAAGGCTGCGATCGTTTTTGGTCCAGTTTAGCGTTTGTTGGTCCAAAGGCAGGCGATCCTGTAGCGCCAATGATGGGGCTTGCAGTGGTGGAGTTTGATGGAGCCAGCCTTGGCTTGCCTTTGATAGCTGGGGCCAAACGAGGAGTAGTCTCGTTGGAAAACGTTGTGTCGAAAGCTGGCCGGGCAGATTCAGCGACAGAGGGAGGCAGCGCAAGGTCTTCAAGCATGGTCATCTGGTCTTGTGATTGCACTTGAAATTGGCCCGACCCGGGATGAGGTCCGACAGAACGATCCATATTCTGCTGCTTCTTAGAAATAGACATCAACGAGGCAGGGGTGGCGGGGCAAGAAGCCATTGGTCCTGAGTGCGAGCGAATTGCATTTGAAGGAGGAGCAGAGTGGTTCTGAGGCTGCAAGGCAGGGGAATGGAAGACCGAGGGAGGCAGAGGAGGAGGGCCCATGACCGAATCTGGCAAGGCCTCGGGTGAGGTGGATTCGGCACTCGATTCTTCGTGATACGGCGGCATGTAGTCGGTCGAAGGGGTGCGCGAGCCCTGTGCCTGACTCCGTTTCTGTGCTTCCATTAGGACGTTGTTGACTTGGTGTGGGAGGATGGTGGTCGAAAGGTGAGCCGAGCGACGTCTCTGGGCCTTGACAATGGGAGACTGTCGCATGCGGGCAGCAGGACCTGCCGAATGCGGCATATGTGGCTTCCTTCTACTTCTACGCGGCGCAGCGTCTGTCAAGTCTTGCAACGAGTCCACGTCCATGTTGAGGTCGAGCGGCGAAGCGGCAGCCGAGTTGTCGGCTGTGGTCGGGTTGGTATAGTGGCCATGGGCATGGCTGCGGTTCTGGTGCTGCGCATGTATAGCCGGGGAGGTCAGTGGACTGAAGTAGGCGCCAGGGACTGTGTACTCGTGGATGGGGTGGAAGGTTGACTCTCTCGGGGTAACGGCTGGCGAGACTAGAGGGGTGAATGTCATGTTGTCTTCCTTTGTCAAGCGGCCAATCTGGTCGAAGAAAGGGCCGGCTCCCGAGTCCATGTGTTGAGCCATGTAATGAGGCGCATGACCTTGCAGCTCGTAGCTGTTTGGCGTCGGCGGGACAATGTTTGGCGCACGGTATGTGTTCTGCGCTACCTGTTGCTGTGCCCATTGCTGGCTGTGGGCCAAGTTTTGCATGTCCAATTGTGTTGCAAGGCCAAAGCCCTCGGTGCCAAAGTCGTGTAGAGGGCCATTTGAGCCCAGCACTTGAGCGTCCGGTCCGTCGAGGGGGGAGAAGTCGGCCACATCGAGGTTACCGATATCACTCATATCGGCAATGTCGAGGAAGTTCGCAAAGTCAATGTCTTGCATGTCTTGCATGTCTTGCATATCCTGGATATCCATGTGTGTTGGCTGCGGCCATGGCTGCGCCTGCTCAGTGTGATTCATTCCAGAGGTCGGGTGGTTCTGGAAAGAACGAATGTCGTCGCTGTTGCCGCAGGTGGCTTCGATAAACCCCTACGAGATTTCGCAAGGCGCGACTTGAACTTGTAATACGAGAGTGCTCGCTTGAACTGACGCGAATCAAATCCAGTGACCGAGTAGGGCGCCGAGTGCAAAATGTCTCTTGTTCTAACGAGATGTGGTACGACGGCAAAAGGCCTCGTTGAGACTCGAAAGTGGGCCGAACGACGACGGCTACGCTAAAGTGGGGGCGGTCGTTGCTTGCGGGCGGGCGTAGACTAAATTATGGGACAGATAGGAAAAAGAATAAAGTCTTTTTTTTGCTGTCTGCTCCTAACAAGAGTTGTTCTGCTTTGAAGATGCTATGCAACATGATTGATCCATCTTAATTAGACTAGAAACATCTCGAGCCTTTCTTTTACATACAACCCATGCAAAACATACAACTAACAACTAACCAAAAACATGGAGAATCGATGCTCCCCAGGGTAAATGGAATCCCGCTGACGGACCCTGTTTGGTATAGTTTGGAGATTTTGGAGGGGATGTCTGTGCATGAAATCCAAAGACTCGGAAGCGGTGAATTCAGCCCAGCCCGCCTGGATCGGATCAACTCCATAAACAACCTCTCCGTACCGATGACCTGTCAGTTCCCACTTGTGTGCATGGAAGACCTCTAAGTTACGCAGTATACAGCTTCTCCTTCCCATGCATCGAACGTGATCCTACGCAGCCTTTAGAGCATGTGGCGTCCTATGGTGGCATGGTCCTGATGACCCGCCGCAGCCATCGTAAATCTTCTAGAGTACCTACTTCTCGACCTCGGTATCCTGCTTAGTGCCTTCCCTATCCTCACACCGCGCCTTATCCCCAGTCTAATGTGTATACACATTTCGATTCACGGCCAAATTACCATATCGCGAATCGGGTTATATCGCCGAGCGTCGGCGCGCGGATGCCGCTGGAATGTCACCTCCAGCCTTGTTCTTGATGCATTGTTCTACTTTAACACTATGAGATCTCACTCCCATACACCTTCATACAAATGCTGTATGACTGGTTTTCATGCATCGCCTCTAGAGTCCACATGCAACAGACCACGCCGCGGCACTTGATAGTATGATCCAATGACTTATATACTGCAACTTACCAGGTTTCAATAACGCACAACGCTTTTCCAAGAGGGAGCAGCATTTGTCGACAGTCATCAACTTGTCGAGTGTCTTTGGTCATGTCTTTCTAACTTGGATGGAAACGTGCATATATTCCTTCATCTTCCTTTCACCATAGGCCTGGAACAACAGATGGTGAGGCCAAAGGCAGCTGCAAGCAAGACTACGCTGTCATGTTTCCAACTACAGTCGAAGATCGCTTGTTACACTTTACACAGTCGCCGATATCGTGGATCATGGGATGGACACAAGCAAAAGCAAGCACCGCTGCAATCGAATGAAGGGTAAATTCGCGCTTCGATATCTTTCTTTCTTGTAGCGAGGACAACGCTGCTAAGTATACTTCGTGGTTTTTGAACGAGAAACAAAAAAAATGAGGACCGAGATTGGAAAACAATCCGTAAGAACATTATACTACAAGTGCCTCCCAGGAGCGTACAGCCAGTCTACCGTGCTGCCGCATCTTACTCGGGATGAATAAAAAGAAAAAGAGAAAGGAGGACAGAAGATTAAGTGAAAACAAGAACCCGCCACTTCTCCGCCGAAAACGCCAGTGCTGATAACCCGGTATGATGGAGTCTCTTGTGAAAGGAAAAGGGCACGCTGCTTTTACATGATGATGCAGCATCCGCCGGATTGTTGAGGGGCGTAGGGGTCGTCGCGCTTGTCAATCTAGAGGGAGGAGTCAGAAAGGGCAGGTGTTGGAGGATGTCTTGTGGGTACTCACAGTGCCCCAGCGGCTGGGAACCATGAAGTCCTTGGGCTCCTTGTCGGTGAAAGCGATTAGGCTGAGGGGTGTATGTCAGTACATGAGCGACTGCAATGGCAAGTTTGCGCAAACTCACTCCATGGAGGCCTCGGAAACGGGAATTCTTCTACGGTTTAGGTCCTCTTGCAGTCTCTGGTTGAGCTCATTGAGGCGGCGCAGCTTCAATTCGGCCATGCTCTGCTTCTTGCTTCTGCCGGTGTCGTTGTTACGGATCTCGTACGGCTGAGACATTGTGAGGGAGATGGGTGTGGATTGGAGCGACTAGTGGATTGACGAGGGTCGCGGTAGATATAAGGACAAGCGCAGCGGCAGGGAGATTGGGCTCGTGTCTGGCAAGAGTTGTTGGCACTGTCATAAGCGGTCAGCTTGACGAAAAGTGAGAGAAGCACGAGAGTGTCGCACGGTAGATGGACGAGGCGTGGGAGCCAATGGAGCGGGATGCTGCGAGGAGGTCGAGGCCGGCGCGCGCGTGTTGTTCTCGTGGGCGGGAGACGAATGCAGACGAATGGGGTAATGAGCGACGCAGTGAAGAGAAGACGACTGGGAAAAACGACGTTACACGGCGGCGAGGATGCAGGAATCGTCGTGTTCTTGAGGATGGGAAGCGCTGGTCGTCCGTGTCGGCCGCTGCCCTCTGCTCTCCTCAAATTGGCCTCGCCGATCGGGCATAGTCGAGCCTTGGCACTGCCCATTGAACGGTTTGGTCTATCTAATCCGCTACTGTCTTTGCTGACCGCCTGGCCCATCGCGTTGCAGGCAACGCGAGGGATGCAAAGACATGCCAAATACAGCCTCTGGGACAGGCACAGCGACTATTTACAGCTCCTTGTCTCTGAGCCAGACCATCCCTGGGAACCAACACAGAATCAACCTCGACCCCAGAAAGTCAGGGGTATGCTGAGTTGAGCCGCATGATCCCAGCCGCTTGACCGTGAAATTCAAGACTGCCATGAGGATATCGCCTGTCAAACTGTGCCAAAGGTCTCGGATGTTGTGCTCCCGCGATCCATGATACTCGATCGCAGAGGTGTGCGACAGTTGCATCAGAAGTTCCATCATGAGTCTATAGCAGGGTTTCCTTCAAATACTGTTACCGGATTGTGGTCAACCAGCCAGGAGTGAACGCTCCAATCGTTATATACGTCTATGAGTCTGCGTGAACCAGTGAATAATCATTCTTGCGACAATTCGAGTATCGATGTCACAAGGAGAAAGGCGTGCAGACCGAAAGTCCAAGAACGAACTCTTGGCGCGACTTTGTCGTGTAGCCAATCACAAGCGAGCCGCACGTCGCAGCGACGCTGGGAAAAATCGAACATCTTGACGGCGTCTCTTGATCAACGACAGGAAGGTCGCCATATCTTCAAGATGCCTCCTCCACCCCATACCAAGCCCGAGAACGTGCTCAAGGCAAGTTCTGCTCGCTTTTCGCCGCTGTCGCCACGACCGAATACTAACGCGACCACAGAGAGCCCAAGAGCTCATCGCAGTCAACCAGAAACAGTCGGCTCTGACCATCCTCCACGAGCATGTCACCTCCAAGCGCACCCGCAACAGCACCATCGCCTCGCTCGAGCCCGTTGTCCTCCTGTTCGTCGAACTGTGTGTTGAGTTGAGAAAGGGCAAGGCCGCCAAGGACGGTCTCTACAACTACAAGAACACTTCGCAGAACACCAATGTCGCCACTATCGAGGTATACTTGCACAACTTGGCTGCTCCGTCCGCACCTCCGCTGACACACGTCTAGCTTGTCTTCAAGCGCTTCATCGAACTCGCAGAGTCCAAGGTTTCCGAAGCCCAGGCCAAGGCTGATGAGGTCTCTTCCGCCGCAGAGACATCTGCTGACCTGGCCAACGTCGGTGATCTCGAGGCCAGCGAGACCCCTGAGTCCATCCTCCTGTCGACTGTTTCCGGCGAGCAGGCACGCGACAGAACCGACCGCGCTATCGTCACTCCCTGGCTCAAGTTCCTGTGGGAGACTTACCGCACCGTCCTGGACATCTTCAAGAACAACGCCAGACTCGAGGTTATGTACCAGACCGTCACTCTCCAGGCTTTCCAGTTCTGTCTCCGCTATGCTCGCAAGACCGAGTTCCGCAGACTGTGCGAGTTGCTCCGTAACCATCTCCAAAATGCCGCCAAGTACTCTTCCCAGATGCACGCCATCAACCTCAGCGACCCCGACACCCTTCAGCGCCATCTCGATACCCGTTTCCAGCAGCTGAACGTCGCTGTCGAGCTCGAGCTGTGGCAAGAGGCCTTCAAGTCTGTTGAGGACACTCACACCCTTCTCTCCTTGAGCAAGCGTCCCGCAAAGAACGTCATGATGGCCAACTACTTCGAGAAGCTTGCCCGTATCTTCCTTGTCAGCGAGAACTACCTTTTCCACGCCGCTGCCTGGAGCCGTTACTGCAACCTCTTGCGCCAGTCGGCCGCTATCATGACCGCTGGCCAAGGCCAGAAGAAGGACAACCCCTCGAACATTGGCGATGCTGACCTCACCAAGGCCGCCTCCTTTGTCATTCTGTCCGCTCTTGCTATCCCCGTCATCAGCACTTCCCGTTCGCGTGGTGCCCTGGTTGATGTCGATGAGGCCAAGAAGAACAAGAACACCCGTCTTACTAACCTCCTCGGCATGTCGGCACCCCCTACCCGTGCTATTCTCTTCAAGGATGCTATCAACAAGGGCCTTCTCAAGCGTGCCTCTCCCGAGATCCGTGAGCTTTACAACATTCTCGAGGTCGACTTCCACCCTCTGTCCATCTGCAAGAGAATCTCTCCTATTCTTACCAAGATTGCCGCCGACGCCGAGATGAAGAAGTACGTCCTGCCTCTCCAGCAGGTCATTCTTACTCGTCTCTTCCAGCAGCTGTCTCAGGTTTACGAGACTGTCGAACTCAAGTTCGTTCTTAACCTTGCTCAGTTCCCCGAGGAGTTCCAGATGAGCCCTGCTGCCATTGAGAAATTCATCATGAACGGTTGCAAGAAGGGTGACTTGGCTATTCGTATTGACCACGCTACTGGTGTCTTGACTTTCGACTCTGACGTCTTCTCATCTGCTCGTGCCCTGCACCCTGGTAGCGGTGCTGGTTCTGCTGGTTCTGAGGTTGTCCAACGTCTCCAGAGCACCCCTGCCGAGATTGTCCGCTCTCAGCTTACCCGCCTGTCTAAGGCCCTCTTCATCACATGCCAATATGTCGACCCCACCTTCAACGAGGACCGCCAGAAGGCCAAGCAGGCCGCCCTCAAGCGTGCTGAGGCTGGTGCCGACAAGGAGCACCTCGACACTATTGCTCGTTCAGAGGTCATCCAGAAGATGAAGGAGTCCGCTGCCAATGCTTTGGCTGCCAAGGAGCGTGAGGAGGCACAGAAGAAGAGACAACGCCAGCAAGAGTTGCAAGCTGCCGAAGTCCAGCGTCTGGCTGATGAACAGCGTGAGCGTGAGGCTCGTCGTATCAGACAGGAGCAGGAGAAGGTTCAAAGAGAGGAGATGGAGCGCCAGCTCAAGGAACTCAAGCAGGGTGTTAAGGGTGTTGATATCGATAGCTTCGACATCAACGACCTCGACACTGGCCGTATCCGCCAGATCAAGCTCCAGGCTCTCGAGAAGGAGAAGAACGAGATGAGCGAGAAGCTGAGATTCACCGCCAAGAGAATCGACCATCTTGAGCGTGCCTACAGAAAGGAGGAGCTCAAGCACCTCAGCGCCGACTACGACACCCAGCGCGAGCGTGACCTGGCTGCTTACGAGAAGACCAAGGCCGAGACTCTCAAGGATGCCGAGGAGAAGCACAAGGAGGCTGTTGCCCTCAAGCACCGTCTCAGCCGTCTGGTGCCTTCCTACGAGAAGTTCAAGCGCAACGTCACCGAGCAGCGTCACGCCGAGTTCGAGAAGCGTCGCAAGGTCGCAGAGCGCGAGCTCAACCAGAAGATGGAGCAACGCCGTCGCGAAGTCAAGGAGCGCATGGCACGCGAGAAGCAAGAGGCCGAGGAGGCCGAAGCCAGAGCCCGCGAGGAAGAGGAGAAAGAGGCCAGAGAGGCCGAAGAAAAGGAGCGTGTCGATGCCGAGAAGCGCGAGAGAATGGAGAGAGAGAAGCAGGAGAGAATCAAGTCGAGAGAGTACGTTCTTGCCAAACCTACACAAGACTCAGACACAACAGCATTGCTAACAAATCA